>WTSP01013342.1:0-36905 GCA_025331215.1 Actenoides lindsayi | reverse complement strand
GCATGTATTACCAAAAAAAAAAAAAAAATATATATATATATATATAAAATCATGAGAAAAGAGAGCTGACTAGGGGGCGTATTTGGAGCTGAGAGCTTTCAGTGCAAGCACACGGATCTGCTCCAGCACATCTGTCAAGAGCCCGTGACACACAAGGTGTAACACGCACTAAAACTTTGCACAACATCTGCTTAGGCTCTCTGATGGGCACTGGTACAAAAGCCTTGAAATCACTGAGATGTTTGTCATACCATGTCAGGGGAATGTAACAGAATCTAGTGCATCACGTATTATTGCCTGTTTCCCAGCCAGTGAAGTTATTAGGTACTAAAACTAATAACTGTTTCCTCGAGCCAGCATTTTACGTAAGCAAATACCAGGCCTACAGTGCAGAGGGGCTTTGCTATGTGTGACTGATGTGGCCTGTCTCAGTCATTATTTTTCTCATGCAGTGTATACCTTCACTTCATAGACATTTCTCCCATTCCGTGCTGAAGCTGAAGTGTCAAAATAAGAAATTATGCTTGGTAATTGTCTGATGAAAATCCCCCGTTTCAGATAATGTCTGAGAATTGAAAGAAATAATGACATGGAATGAAAAATAGCCAGTTAAGTCATTTGGCTTTTTATAGCTTGTAATTTTTAGTAGCTCCCTTTTACATTATTTTTGAACAGTTTGAGAATACCTGTTTTTCTCCTCAGACTTGAACTATGAGAAGCATATAACAGATGCTTAATCTTTAACCTCATCCTGAAATTCTTTGAGGTTTTTCATCTTATTTGCCACTAATATGTTTGTAATACCATGTTTGAGAAATTGTTATAATATGCCATATGTTAAATTCTTCTTATTCCTCAGTGGAAACCTCAGGGTGGTAGAGCTAGAAAAGAAAGAAGGAGTAAAATAAATGATTGAAAACACTAATTTAAAGTAGCCATGGCGGACGGAAGGTAAGTATTCGGGGAGTGGATGGAGCTGAAACAAGACACAAGTGAAGTAGCAGCATGAGTTAAGACTCAAATGATTTTAGCCTTAAACAGTCTGCAGATTTCATTTAAATGATTTTATTTTCCTGTAAAACTTTATTTCTGGATTTTCTTAGGTCTCCCAAGGCTGTCGTCAAAAAAACTGCTGAATGTTTTCCCCATTACGATTGGCTCCCCAGCACACCCCAGCATGGTTTGGGCTCTTTCCATCATCCTTGCAGAGAGGAAGCGCTGGGCTTCATGGCTGAAGCTTATCCTTCCCTCCCTTTACACTGTTTTCTACCAGGTTTGGGGGCAGGGTGTGTGTGTGGATAGATAGTTCCCTGCCCACCTTATTCCTGTTGGTATTTGATCCTTCACTGAAGGCTTTCTTCCTGAAATGGTGGCCAAGAGTGCTTACTGGTTTTGCACACATCTGCTTTATGGGTGGTAGATGAGCACAGCTGTGACACCATCCAGTGGTGCACTACACTGCACACTGCAGGTGCATTTTCCATAGATGATGTCATAGAATCATTTAGGTTGGAGAAGACCTCTAAGATCATTGAGTCCAACCATTAACCCTACTCTACCAAGTCCACCACCAAGCCATATCCCTAGGCACCACATCTATACAGCTTTTAAACACACCCAGGGATGGTGACTTAACCACCTCCCTGGGCTGCCTGTTCCAATGGCTGACAACCCTTTCAGTGAAAATATTGTTCAGAATGTCCAGTCTAAACCTGCCCTGGTGCAGCTTGAGGCCATTCCCTCTTGTTCTGTCACTAGTTACTTGTGAGAAGAGACCAGCACCTACCTCTGTATGACATCCTTTCAGGTAGCTGCAGAGAGCGGTAAGGTCTCCCCTCAGCCTCCTTTGCTCCAGACTAAATAGCCCCAATTCCCTCAGCTTCTCCTCATAAGACTTGTTCTCCAGACCCTTTGCCAGCTTAGTTGTTCTTCTCTGGACCTGCTCCAGCACCTCGGTGTCTTTCTTGTATTGAGGTGCCCCAAACTGAACACAGTATTTGAGGTGTGGCCTCACCAACTCTGAGTACAGAGGGACAATCACCTCCCTGGTCTTGCTGGCCACACTATTTCTGGTACAAGCCAGGATGCCATTGGCCTTCTTGGCCACCTGGGCACACTGCTGGCTCATGTTCAGCCAGCCATCCACCAGCACCCCCAGGTCCCTTTCTTCTGGGCAGCTTTCCAGCCTCTCTTCCCCAAGTCTGTAGCGTTGCCTGGGGTTGTTGTGGCCCAAGTGCAAGACCCGGCATTTGGCCTTGTTGAAGGTCATTCCGTTGACCTTGGCACATCAATCCGAAAGGTACACAGGGTGTTAACTCTTTTCCTCTGCAGAATGGTTAATGTAAAGAAAATGTTTTGTACTGTATTGTTTTGGATTTAGGGCTTGTTTGCGTGGTTAGAAGACCTTTAGAAGTTAGATAAAATATTTAACAGGGACTTATTTGTGACAGGAATTTTTTGCCTATTTAAATACTACATACCATGAAACATACTGATGCCTCATATGGAAATAACGTTGTTGTTGATAACCTTTTAATTTAAACCTAAAGTGAGAGAGGAGAAAAAACAGAGTAGACTTTGAGTGTGACAGCCCGTTATTTTGGTCTGAAATAAAACGGAGAGAATTTTCTTTCCTAGGCAAAGCTTCCTGTTGATTTTGTAAGAAACTGGAAACATTCTCATAATCTGGCTAGACTGACAGTTTGGCAGGAATTTTCTGTGATGCTTTTGTCTATAATTCCTTTAAGAGAATTTTAACTTGAGGAGATTCAGATGATTCTGAGAGGCTGATTGGCTTGGGTGTCCTTGTTGTTGTTTCTTTTCCATGCAAAATATTTCAGTTTTATTATAATGTGGAAAAGGAAAATGCTTGAAACCTTGATAATATTTGAAGGATGGAAAATTGATGATTTCTAAACCTTTACCCAAAACTTAAGGAGGTAAATAAGGTATCTGTACTACGTTACACTAAACGCTTGGAAAAATGGCCCTGTGTAGTTTAGGTTGGCTACCTCGAGATAATGCCTACGTCTGACTTGTTCTCTTCTTGCTTTCTCCCCTAAAATTGAGCTGATAACAGTCTGCATACTTCACAAATAAATCATTAAGAAGCAATTGGGTATCGTAGCAATGATCACAGAGGAAGAACAGCAATTGTGTTTCTGTAAATTCAGAGCCACATTGCGCAGGGAGAAGAAAATGTGATGTAGAATATCCGAGTTAGCAGTATCCTGAAGAAGGCAAGGATGCTAATGAAGAAATAATACACGATCAAATAATTAAAGGTTGTTTTGTGTGCATAGAACAGATGAGCTGAGCTTGGACACGGAATCTTTCTGTGGCCTGTATCTTGGTTACGTAAAGAACTGAAAACATTCTGGTTTTCTGTTGTATATTTATTCGTGGATCTGTTTTGGCTATGTAAACAGATGTGTTCCAATGGCTAATTTCAAAACTAACAATTCTGTAATTAAAGAAGCAAATGCAGCCAATGGTTATCCTGAGGGAAATAGTCAAGTAGCAGGGAAAATGCTCAATTAGTGCCGATATTTACGTGTTCTGTTTCAGCCATTCCCACACTTTGTGCCCATTGCTCTGCTCCGCTATTGTGATTACAAGATAATGAAGCCATTGTTCAAATTTCTTCTCCAGATCAGGGGGACATTCCAGAGCAGTGTGAAAGTGATGCCTTGCATCCATCTGGGGACATCGTCAATGGAAACCATGTCACAGCCGCTGTGCCAGCAGCAGCCGCTTCGCCCCAGGACTTAAGTGAGTTCTCAGCTCGGAAACAAAAGTGAATAAATACCCTTTTAAAATGTCAAATGTATAACACAAAAAAAAAAAAAAGCCAAGTGTTTAACGTTCTGTAGGTATGTATGTTGGAGTGATAGAAAAATGTTTGCCAAAGTGTTAATTATTTAATAAAGAGGGATTAATGTTTTATTGTGCTTTACTGTATGCGGATGACTTTTCCATCCTGGTTTTGGTTCAGTTTGGTTTTCATGTAAACAATTTTGCCACTTGTCCCACCCCCCCCATCCAGCTGCTGGAGAGATTATTTTGGTTTTTTTCTTTTTTTGGTTTTGTTGTTTGTTTTTGTTTGGTTTTTTGTGTTTTTTGTTGTTGGTGTTGTTGCTTCTTTGTGAAAGTGTTTTATGTACTGCTTGTCTGGATTTTTTTTCATTTTTCTGTTTGCACTATCACAATGCTGTTTTAATTCTTTGGGTAGATGAGAATGGTCTCAGTGCAGTATATGCCACTTCTCTAATTGTTCTAGATTGAAGCATTATGATTATTTTTATTTAGGGAAGAGCTTTCTAGCTTCTAACAATTCCCAGTTTTTAATTTGCCCATCTAATTACTGAGTGCTACTCTATTTACACAGCTTTCTAAAGATACTGGTCACATCATCAGTGTGTCCTGCAATAATTTACGAAGGTTTTTTGTTTGGGTGGTGGTGTTGTTTGGGGTGGGGTTTTTTGTTTGTTTTTTTTAAGTACTTTGCTTTATAAATACAAAGAATTGTATCTACCTGTATTGCAGAGAGGGAAAGAATAGAGCAACGTGAACTTTAGGATAATGGAGATGTAATGAGAAAGTCCATGATAGGAATGCAAAGTGCATATGGAGATTTGTCAACTCTCTGGCCTCTACTTTAGCTCTCCTGTTTAACTCTTAGGGAGTTATGTAACTAGACTAAAAATATTTAGAGGTGGGGAGAAATATTGCTAGATACCCGAGAATAACTTTGGTATCTGTATAAACAATATATCCCATTGCTTTTCGTTTACTGTTCATGTTATACAGGAACCTGTTACTTATTTGTCTGCTACTGTAGTAGATTACTCAACTACATAAACCACAGATGCTGAAATAATTTTTCACAGCAGTGCCGGATCAAAGACAGATTGAAGAACAGGACAGAGAAGATGAGGACAACTTAGAAGAAAGGAAAGCAAGAGAAGAAAGAGAGAGAGAACAACAGGAAACTTTGGAAGGAGAGCAAAAAGAAGGAGAAAAGCTTAACAAAGAGGTGGTGATAATTAGTATTTTAATTTCTGACAGTAAAGCAGCTTTGTAGTGCCATGCATTTAGGATTGATGTGTGTGTTACTTGGTTAACAATAGTTTTGTTTTTCAAGTGGAAGTAGTAGAAGCTAAGTTCTTTTATGTACTTGTGCGACTAGCCAGTCTCACTAGAATTTCTCCTTGTGCCAAGTAACTTTTTCACTGGCAGCAGATGTTTTTTTTTCTCCTGTGCTTCATGCAACTGGAAGCTGCAGTGTCATGGCCAGAATTAAGGCGGCAACCATCACTAAGCTATTGTAACAAGCTGTGTGCGTGCTTTCCAGTCTGGACCACTCCCAGTGGGACAACACCAGGATGTGCTAATGTCCATCCATCAGCCTGTGTCAGGGTATCCAGGGTACTTTCTTGGAAGTAGAAGTTAGAAGGAGACCTTAAGGAGTTTGCTTAAATCCATGTGAGCTGATGTAGCCTGTGCTGAAGTAGCGTTCTGGACTTCTAGGACCTGTATAAAACTTGGGGTTTGCTCCCTGCCATTTCATCTTCCTCTTCCCACCCTTAAACCTCGGTTAATTTGATTCAGCGTAGGCGGCTCTGATCAGCTGTGCTCACACAACCCTTCACACCAGCAAACTGGGGCCTTTTAAAAAACTTGCAGACCTGTCTTCCATTCACACCTAGACATAGGAGCCTCAGACCTCACAACATTTCCTGCCTCCAGACAGGTCTACAGGGGGATTTCTTGAATGTCATTTTTTTCAGTTGCAGCAGCAGCTTAACAGCCACCTTGAATGGCACGGAACAAGTTTGATGCCATCAAGACTGGCATGTTTTACCAAGGTTAACATGAAATCGTGCAGGTAGGAAGGTTTAAAGGTATTTTTTTCTTGAGCTGATCAATATTTAATTTTGATTTTGTCTTAAAGGATATCCAAGACTCAATGAAAATCGATGATGCAAAAGAAGCTAAGGAAGAGATAAAATCTGTAAACAGTAATTCTGGTGCGGAAGATAATGTAAAGGATCCTGCTCCAAATCCATTAGAAAAATACATGAGAATAATTCAGCAGAGAAGAGAGCAGGAAATGGCAAGCAAGGTGCTTATTCTCAAAACTGGGTCCCAGAAATATTGATTGAATTTGTGCCTTGTTAAGTATGCTTAGAATGAAAACAATATTCACTTTTTTTTCTTTTCTTTTTTTTTTTTTCCTCCTTCATTCAGAAGTTTTATCTAACAACCTGTAGAGACGAGTGTCTGGATTTACATTGCAAAAAATTTGTTGATTCAAAAGCAAAAAAATTAGAAACTTTCTTTTATAAGGGCTTTTGTTCTGGTATCCTGTAGGAAGGGGTTGGGCCGGTTTTTAGGTACTGGGGCAGTATTTAAATGCCCACAGTTTTGAATTTAAATTGTGCTTAAATACAATTTGAATCTACACAGGTCAGTTTGTGTTCCACTAACCCAATTGATAAAATTTATTCTGGCAAAATGGAGAATTTGAGCTCAAAGACCAGGTAGATGCATGGCTGACCATTACTTTGATGATGAAGTGTGGCACACTTTTGGTCAGATGTTACCCAAACCTGCTTTTTCCCAAGTGGTGTCATTCTAGATGCAATGTAGTGTTTGTAGAAATAAAAATGTGCTGAAGGAGCCACCCTATTTTCAGTCAGCTGCCTTAAAATACAGATACTATTATTAGAGTCACTTTTAAACCTTAAGAACCAGTTACAGAAAGTCTCTTTTCCTCTTGGTTGCCAGGATTCAAAAAAAGAAGAAATAGAAGTATCGTTTACAGAGGGACTTTCATCTAGTGAAAAGGATGACAGGTAAGGCTCACATATTACTGACTTCCATTAATACACAGTATGAATTATGGTTAAGTGAAATCTGCCTCCTTAAAAGGCAAAAGAAATTAGTAATCAAAAGTGAATGTGTTGGGAAAAACTCAGGATCCTTCCAATCCTTAGACAGGTAAGTTACACACTGTATGGAATTCAGATCTGGGAACTCCATTCAATGATCTGCTGCAGTAGCTGGGGCAATGAGAAATTTATCTGCTGTTGAGCAGCAGCATCTCACTTCCATCACAGTGAGCTGAGGAATGAGGGATTCTCTGTGGGTAGTGATCCTGTGAAGGTTTGTCTGTGCTGCACCTTGCAGCCAGTCTGTTGTTAGCACCAAGTCTAGCTTTGATTTATCAGTAGCATCATGGACATTAACACACTAGTTCACATCTTCTTTTCAGAAGTTCTGGCTGCCTGCACCGAGTTACCACAGCCAGGGCATTTCCTCTGGTTCTCCCTACACATCGATAAATAAGGATATGTAGTTTTTTGTTGTTTGAGAGGAAAAAACCCAAACAAGTCCCTGTCAAACCTTTCAGTTTATTTGTAGGTGTCGACTTGAAAAAATACGTAAGCAAAAAATGCGGAGCAGTTAAAAAAATTCAGTGTTCCGTAACCATAATAATGAGCCAGTACACTAGCTGTGCCCTTAAAGTGCAGTTTCACATACCAGACACTACCCTGGTGCTCCCCAGGTGGTATCTGCACAGTGTGCTCTGCATGGGGTGAGCACTACAAAAGGAGTGGATGGACAGTGCTGGGATTTGATAGATGCGAGATGACCTCCTGTTAATCCTCACCCTTAAAGGCTTCCTTATTTCCTTCAGGTCACTGAAACAGCAAGAGAATTGCAGAATAGGCAGTCTCTTAACTTCCTTTTTAAAACAAGTATTTATATGGAAGATTTAAGATACTACTTTGGACTGATAGCATGTTCTTCCCCCGCCCCTCCTCTCCTTTACACAGCACTGCAGGCATTTCTCACGGAGATGTGGATGAAAACTTCTGGTGAACGATAGCTACCAACCTCTTAGGTTAGTCTTTTTTACAACAAAAATGTTTTTAAAGGAGCTTTCTGCCTCTAAAAAGTTGCAGTAAATGTGAGGCACTGCGACTGCAGGCTCTATCATTATAAATTAATAAAGCTGGTTTTGAGCTGTCTCATCAGTTCAGTCATTGACTTCAAATAGTGAGCCCTGATGTGTCATAAATCCAGAAGGAGGCCCTCAAGTAGGGTGAGAGAAAGGACAACACAGTGCAAAGAAATTAATCACTATGTTCAGGTCGATGGGCTTTGGCAGCTGAATTCCTATCAACTTTTGAGAGCTTTTCAAGTGATGCCCCTCCCCAACCCCTCGCCCCCCCCAGCTGTTACAGACTGCAGGTCTGAGTAACAGTGTGTGCAGGTAACAAAAAAAACCTCGCTCGTCAGTGCCTGTTTTTAAAGGTGTCCCTCACAGACCCTTGGCTTCTGCAGTTGCAGAGAGCCGAGGGTGCCAGGCCCCTGCTACTGCGACAGCAGGGGAAACAAAACTCTTCTAACAGCAGCCTTATCTTGTGCGTCACCTTGTTGGCATTAACCAGCCCAGAACGGAGAGATTCAAATGAAACTGCTCTTTAACTCATCTTTATTTAAGCTTTTGTATTTTGTAGGTAGATTATAGGCAAGATTATCAAACTTTATTTACAGTAAAAAATACAGTTTTGTTTTGTTTTTTAATTTCAATCAATGAAGTAATTTTGGGTGGCAGCATATATTACAACTCGCACTGAATCTGAGGCTGCTCATCTTGACCTAACTACAAGAACACGAAGCCAAGTTTGACAGAATTTAGGGGCAAAAACTGAAGCTCTGTCTTGAATTCACTGGATGTTGAAAAGCGATGTATCAGAAACACAACAGAAATAAACGTTGCTTTTAGAAGTTAAGCTAAACTGTGATTCGGTGGCTAGTCTAATTTTACACGCTGCTTACTTTGGTCTCGCAGCAACGTTTGGCATTTACAGAATTTCTGAGAGACTCCTTCTGTGGGGTGTCCGGAATGGGGTGGGTAGTGCTCGTTGCATTATGCTGGCCTGGAACAACTACCGCTAACTTCACGCTAGAAACACTCGCTGCCTTGACTTACCATGCTGAAGCGTGCACCTACAGGGAATCCCTTCCCCGTGCAGGAGCAAATGGGTAGATACTACTGAACAAAGAACGTGGTTTAACTTCAGACAGAGACATAAAGCAGCACAGAGATGCGCTGGGATGGAGTTGCTGTAGGTCTGGTTTCAAATAAGCGTACACAAGTGTTGTCTATTATCTACAAATATTTATTTTAACACTTGGATGTAACTACAGGAAGCCCTTGGCACTGATAGAAAATATTGATTCACTGTTAGGTTACAAAAATTTATACATAGCAAAATTTAATGCTCTTTACATAAAAATATTAGACTACTTAAACAAAACTTCAAAAACTCCCAGTAATAGCTACACTGAATTAGAAAAGAATTAGGCTTTAAGACACTGCCTCCATTATACCCTTATGCAAACACTGGGCTAGAACATCACCTGCATTGCTGTAGAAATGTCTCCTTCATGCAACAGGTAAGAACATACACTAGGCTATTTTGTCATATTTGCTCTACATTGATCAACTTTGCCCCCTTTTTTTTTTTGAAACTGTCAAATTAGACTTCAATATTTAACAAAAAAAAAAATTTACCTTTGAAGTTACTACCATCCCCCCCCCCCAATGCCTTGTCTTTTAATACTGACTGGAAGAAATTTGTGCTTCCTTCAGATTTATGTTCAGCAAACAGTCAAAACTATCAAACCACACGTCAGCTTAACATGGGTATGACTTGAATATTTAATTTTTGCAAATGACTGATGTATTTTACTTTTCCCCCCCGACATTTATATATATATATATATATATATCATATAGAACAAACACCAAATATACCATCACTAATACTCAAGATATCACTGAATGCTTCTGAAAAAAAACATTAATTAGAAGGCAGACTTCTATGGGAAATGACTTTGTAAATGGCACCGGTTTGTTTGTTTGTTTTTTTCTGAACACCACGTTTTCTTAATGTTCTAATTAATTTGTAAAAAGGAAAACACATAAGCACTGACTATAAATTTGCTAAGCACCAAGATAGAGAAAGGTGGACATCCTGTATTCTGCATTATGGCTGTAGTTTTTATTGGTTTGTGTAAAACTCTGCAAACTTTCTCATCCGCTCTTTTGGAATAGTCAGATCAGTGTCATTTTAATAAGGTAACACTTTTCACTTACTTAAAATGTAGGATAATGGTCTCCTGCCACTATATAAATGCTAAGACATTTATAGAAAATAAATATTAAGGCAAAGCTGACATTTATTTTCCAAGAAGGGGATCATTATCCAGATCCGGGAATCTACATTCCATTAAATAGTTAAAAAAGATTAAAACTTGGGACATCTGCTCAACGCGCAGGCGCGTGACTGCATCAGCATAAAAAAAAAGTGTGGCACAAAAGCGGAGCGGTGGCCGCTGTGGCCCGTAGTAAAAAAAAAGAAAAAAAGAGTGTTTCAAAGACAGCCCCGTGGCAACTGGGGAACTGCTGTGACTGCGCTGCCACCTGAGCACGAGCCCGTCAGAAATCCTACCGGCCACAGTTCCATTTGGTATAGCAAACTGAGAGACTAAATCACACGTTGTGCACGTGCCTTTGCCTAAGGTCTGTACAAGAGATCTACTGCCTGCTGGTTTGGAGCACCTGCCAGGGTTTTGTGCAGGACGTCATGCTGTAGAACACGTCAACGGTTACGTACCAAAAGTCTCGAAGAAGAATAATTTGGTCATTTATCGTGAAGTGTTGCCTTTTAAAATGCCTGGAATAAAACCTCCCTTCTCTGTATGAAAGGATGGAAGATTACCCATTCCCTATGAATGTGTTCCAGGAGCTGGAATGTGAAGCTTTTGCACTTCTCTCTAATTTTGTTTGGTAGACACACATCTGTACTGCAGAGCAGCTATTTGTTGATTTGTCAGAGCTACAGAATTCTTCTGCTGAATTACTGTGGCAAACATTTATGTGTAAGAATTGAGTTGCTCTTTTGACCGAGACTGGATATCCTGAAGCTCCTGCTCTTCTTTTGCTTTGATATCTTGGTAGGCCTGCATTTTGCTTGCATCCTTTAAGTAGGCCCAGTTAGAAGACAGTATCATGAGGAAGTGGATCTGGAAGAGAAGGGTGAGCATGATGGCTAGTGAGCATGTCAAGAGGCAAAGCAAGCTGCTAGTCAGATTAATAGACGCTCTTTAAAATAACGACCAAAAAAAAAAAAAAACCAAAACCAAAAAACAAAAGTTACTCTACGTTAATAAGCATTCTGTTATTAAAACAAGCACAGAGGCTACTCTCAAAGATTTCTAGAATTTGGCATGCTAATATTTCAGTCGGTTATTCACAATCCAGAGAAAGTTAGTACAACAGTAATAAAATGAGCTACAGAGTTGTACGGATCAATTAAAATGCAGAATGGGGGGAAAGTAAGAAAAAAGGTTTTGTACGTGGCAATTTATGTAACCTATAAACTAGGAGGTGCTCAGAAGAACTGCTTTCTAAGGTGGTGGTGTTTACACATATCCAGGCCCAGACCCTGGCCATTCTTATTCCCCCCCAACAAGCAGATGAGAATTCCACCCTCCCCCCTGGAAAAAACCTGAATCTGTAAACAGTTTTATTTACGTGAACAAGACTACATTAACATATTGAAAAATTAAACAACAAAACGTTGAGTCCAAAACTAAGCAAAAGCATGCAATTTTGGGGTTAAGAAGTCTTAATTGTATATTTGCATAACTACGTTTTAAACTTCCATTGTCGAACCTCAGGTGAAGAGTTTTACACTGTACGTAGCAACCAGTTCTTTTTATTATTATTCTGGTGTGGATTTTTTTTTCCTAGCTTGTGCATTCATCTCTTCCCAACTCCTTTTCGCCATACGTCATGCAAAAAATCTACATCTGACAACGCTGATTCACTTCTGGTTTGTTTTGTTGTTTTTTCAATCCCAACCGTTTAAAAAGGTCTCTATGATCTATGCATGATTTTGCTTCCCGTGCAGTCATACTTACAGTTTTGAGATCTGGCTACTGAGAAATCAGTTACTAAAGTGCAAGCCGTACAAGAACGGAAGCCACTTAGATGCTGTTTCTTACTAGTTCAGGGTCCAAAAGAAAGAACGTGATTGTTTTACGCAGAGTTAATACGAGGAAGCATTTCCTTCCAGAGAGAGCGTGATTTGGCAATTACTTAAAACTTAAGTCAAAGAAAACAATTGACTTTACCATCCGTGCGCTGGAAATAGAAGCCAACGAATTCGTAATGCCCGGCCCTGCGATTTCTGCCGAAAGAGACTGGTGCTACTTTACCACTCCTTTTCTTTTGTATCGTATATCTGTTCTGTGTGCACGGGGGAGTTGTATTTGGCGTTCAGGATGGAGAACGAATGAGTAATTCTGACCCTGAACTGTTCCAGGATTTGTTTTAGAGATGGCTGTTCGAAAGCAAACGGCGACTTGAAATGGGAACCTCCCGTCCTCAGGAGGATGATTTATACCTACACCCCTACAGTAACTGAATCCTCTCGACAACGGGGAAAATAGCCAGATCTCATCCACATCACAGTTCATATACAAGCAGTCATTTTATTAATCTGATCAGCTAAATGACGCTTACTGAAGCTATTTACAATTACTGTCACAAAATTCAGAAAGCTAGACTTTTAGCCTAGGGTGTCAGTGGTATCTCAAGCTACGCAATGCAGCTCTTTACTGGGCTTATACAATTTAGAATTTAGTGCAGCAATCTTCCCGACTCTTAAACTTCAAAACAGCATAGTTATATGTAGTAGCCATCATGTAGATCAGCTGGTGGAAGAGAACAAAATACAGGAGAGTAAGATACAACAAGGTGACGGCTCAAGCCCACGTGGGCAACTGTCGATACTTTCACAACAGACGTTACTCTGAGCTTCCTCCAGGGTGAAGATGCAAGGTAAGTAATTTGCCATTTATCCAGAGAGGATAACCTACACACACACCTAAGGTGATTTCCTCAACAAACAGTGAGTATTGCACCTGGATTCGGCTGACAGGAGGTTGGAAGCTGGCAGCTAGAGGAAGCGTTATGACATGAAAGAAGTCATCTCATTCATGTCCTTTTTCCCAACTGCTACCTGTAATTGGCATTGCAGAACTGGACTAGACAAACTGTCTGTGCCCAGACACCAAAGAACCCAAGAGGTTACAAGCGACTGATCAAGTAAACTACAAAAATGAAAAGCAGCAGTGGACGTAAAACCAGAAATAGCAAATAGAAGTAGGATTTTCATAGGACGTGCAAAGAATTTTTTTCTAAAGATGGGGGAGGTGGGTTAAGATGACTTCTTGAAGTGGAAGTTTGGAATCTGCTGACTTGTAATGACCAAACCACAGCAGCCAGTAAGGGCAATTACAGCTCTCCCTCCTTAATATCTAGTATCAATGGTTTTAAGATACACAAAATTTAATCTTAAAGCATCTTAAGCCTGAAAGGAACACATTACACAATAAAACAATAAAAAATGCTACCCACCAATGCTATGACAGTGGCACCAGCTCCAGCACAAGCCACAATGAACAGGTGGTAAGACATGTAGAACTAGAGAAAAAACATGTTAAAAACATTGAAACAATTCAGGATTATAGAAAAATGCATTTCAACTGTCCTAGAGAATAAGGATAATAAAATTGTCTTTCTAGCAAGGTGTTCAAAGCTTTAGAAAATAAACATGTTTTGAAATCATTTTCATTTCCTGGATGACCTAACAGAGAATAATTTCAGCGTCATGTTTAAATCAATCTCTTTATATTACTAATGTTAAGCTTTCTCCAAAAACTTTCATCAAATTACGTATTACACAGTGCCTGAGTAACCTGGAGACAAAAGCTGCACACGGGTTTTGTGCCTGTACCTCATTTGTGTTGCAGATGTTCTCTAAAATCGGGCCACAGGCTTTGCCAGGTACGGCGGTCCAAGGGATAATACCTGAAATACCACAGCAAAAGAAACCACTGATTTTAGCAATCAGCACACACTTTCTGTTCCTCTCTCATCCTTTCCGCCCACTTGCCAGTTGTGTTCCCATTCTGGGCACCCGCGCGTTGACCAGTACAGCTTTGAGTTGGCAGGAGGAATTCAAACAACTCACTCAAGTTGTGCTTTCTCCTTATACCGAGGCTCGCTGCCAAGGCATGTTCTCAGATGTGGTTTTCCCATATGGCAGCCAAATGGTTGGTTGGGTTTTTACACTTCAGGTCCAGTCACATACTGACTACTCCCCAGCTCAGCGCTGAAAGGGATAATCTGCACCTCAGAGGTACCCGTCACCTTTCAGGATAGCACATACTTACTAGATTAACTTCTACTTGAACAAGTAACCCCTGTGAATATGGAGCTAGAGGGAAGAATTACAAAAGGGTTTTTTTTTCTGTTTTAGTTCCAATAGGTAAAAAAGCATTAAGCAAACACCGCTTCAAGAAAATCTGGTCTGCCATACCTCATGTACTCCCAATTACTTTTCTTACACAACTGAAAAATCTGAGAAGCCGATGGGATCTAGAAGGCTTAAAATAACCTAAACTTCCAGGTCTGTAACAGATGTAAAGCTTAAACAAAAGCCACTCGAAAGAGGAGAAAACCAGTTTGTCTCCCCCATACAACTCACATTTCAAACTCAGCTGGTTGGAATTAGCACCTCTGTAAAGGGCAGGTCACTGACATGATCTCAGGATGGTACGGCTTTCAAAAAGGTTTTATAGGATTTGCTTTAAAGCCATCTTCTTCTCTGCAATTGCAGTACACACTTGAAGCCTTTTAGCTACCATTACTTTTAGCCACCCAAAAACATGAGGACGGTTCAAGTGACAGTTGCCTGTTAAGGAGCTGTTCCAGTCATTGAAACCCAAATGATTTTACTGATCAGGAACAGCACAGTCCTACAGGGTGCCTGTACAGCTGTGAAACAACCAGAAGAAGCAGGAAGGCAAAGGAGCACATCTTCTCCCTAGGCTTTGCTGCTGAAGGAAATGTCTTCCCAGCCTCTCGCTGTCAGTTGCTAAAACAGGATGCCAAACATTTAACTGATTTGGGACTTCTTGCTTTTCAAATTAGTGTTATCTTATCTTCTCCTGCTGGACTTACAGCCTGGACAGGAAAGCAAAATGAGTATTTCTCACTTTTTCAGCTCTGAACTTCTCAGCTTTGAATGACTCAGCAAGAAACATTCCAAGAAAACGTTCGCTAAAACGAAGCCAAAAGTAACAGTCACAAAAGCTCTGCTGCACAAGGGAAGCTGAAGAGACTAAATTCAGGAAAAATTCACCTTAAGGAATGAACTACTTGAAAAGCCTGAGCCTATTTTAAGCTATTGTCCCACTCCTCTGCTACCTGCACCCCCCTTGGATTTCTGTGTCATCAGAAAGCAGTATTAATTCATTATTAAAGGCAGACTCTTGATTGCAGGTTTTTGTCTTTTAACAGCAATTGTGAGAGCAAAGTTCAGGTGTTAACTTCACATGTAAATGTAAACCCAGCTTTTTGAAAGGAAAGAATACATGCATATGGGTTCAAAAACCAGAATCTGTCTATCTATTTCTCAGTGCTGTTTCTAAGCAGTTTATTTTGAGGCTGATCTATTTTTAAGCCTAACATTACAGTATTGGAAACGGCTGCAAAATCATTTTAGATAAATGACTTGCCAGTTCAGTTAAATTGATTGCATCTGGAAAGAGATCAGTGTAATCTGAATTAATTAGAGAAGTATTGGCACGTTCAGAGATAAAAGGTGCTTTTGCATTTGGCTCCTTTGATAAGGCGGAGACAAAAACTCCTGAAGACGGCCCAAGGAGAAAGGAGAAAGCATTTAATCAGGATTAAAGTTAAGTACCGTATTGCCTGATATCCACGCAGATCTGGTCCCCTGGAACTGTCACATTTGTCTGAAGAGATTTGATGACTTCGCAAGTTGACCATATGTTATAGAACATGAAGACAGGCACAGCAGAGAAGCCGAAGACCCCAAGCCAGGCCACTCCAAGCACATAGGTGAGGAAAACAAACTGGGCAGAGAAAACACAAGCACTTCATAGTTCTGCTTTGAAAAGGGTACTTGTCTTTTCCTTAAAAATGCTTCCAAATGATTTCTGAAAGTATGCTTAAACATTAAGTCAGAAAACATCTGATTTCCAAGCACAAACAAAATCGGTATTCTCGTTGCTTACAAATACTTTGGTAGTTTATGTGCCCCTGAGAAAGTTAATTCAGACATTTCCTTTTTCACCAGTCTGCTTGAGTAAACAGCTTGCCCTCCTCAAAGAGCAGTCCATTAATTTCTCAAGGTTCTCAGCTAAGCAGGGATGCTGGTAGTAGACTAGAACCAATAGAATCCCAACAAAAATCAATGTAAGCGGGTTTTTTAATTAACTGTAACATCCTAGCATTTGTATACAACTTGCAAATCAAAACAATGGAGTGAATCGATGGTCACAGAGCTCTCCCGCACTCCCTGATTTATTGAAATCAATTTTGAATGTAACATTTGAGAGTATCTATTTTTGAAAACACACCATGCCTGTTAACAGTAGATCAGAAAGATTCAGTTGATCTAATACACACTGCCAAGCAAAAAATTAGTTACTTCAACCTTAGAGAATGATGGGTTTTCCACTGAAATTTGCTGGTTTGGGTTTGCTCTTTTTCTGAAAAAACAACTCCGTGCATTTCTTTGGTAAGGTATCATTGCTTTGGAAATTTCCAGCTTCCTCCTCCCACTGGACCTATTCCCTTTTCTCTCTTTTAAGTTTCATGGTGGAACAGTAGCTCTGGCATCAGTCCCTAACTCTGAGACTATGATTTGGATCCTGTGTGGAGAGCGGGGGAACGCTCTTCCATCTCGTGTGTTCCCTTTTCTCTGTTCCTTAACCGTAGGTGGACTGGGAAAGCTCTACTTCCAGTAAAGCACTGATGCTGTGCTACCTTCACTTGCAACTTGTGTGCTAGAGAAGACCAGCAAGGCTGGGAAAGGCTCTGAGGGGGGAAGTTGTCCCAGCCTGACCCAGAACTGATGGACTGAAGGAATGCTGCACTGGTGGGAATTTGCCTCCTCAGAGGTTTTTGTCCAGACGCGCTGAACAACACTGCACATCAACTGGTTGGGTTTTACAGTCAACAAAGGTGGTGTGTGTGGGGAGGTGGAAGTGCTTGCAAAACTAAGGCCCACAAAAAGCCCAGCTAACCTTTAATTTATACACAACTGGACTGTAATACCCCGTTTAGTATGAAACAGTGCCACACACCAGACCTGCAGGTTTTATGTGAGAATTCACTCTTTGGATTTCAGTAAGGACCAAGAGGACCAGTTTAGAGGATCTCTAGAGATGCCCTATACATAAAACGTGGGCCTGCATACGTGTACGTGGAAGTGTGCACGATAGAAGTACACAAGCCTTTAACACATGAGACAGCCAGGAACAAACACACTCACTCTCGCATTTAATGCCATTTAATGGCTATTCTGCATTACAATTATTCTGCACTACCACAGCCAACAGAAATCATTTAGTAAAGGTGTAAGTCTGTCTTCTGGAACAACCCTATGCAAGATGGAAAGGGGCTGCCTTTCAGGACCTCACTCGGTTATGTGATGGAGGAAGAAGTAGAGGAGCTCTTAAAGAGGAAAAAAAAAAAAAATAAAAAAATCCCTGTTATGTCCAAAAGCTTATTGTCCATACCCAGTTACAGCCACCAGTCTGTGAAGATACTGCATCTCCTCACCAACCTTGTTTTAACCCTGGTGTTTTAAGTGGCTCTACCACGACACAGCAGCCTACAGGCATTTTTATGCCACTATTTCTGTGTCCTACCAGAGCTCCAAGCCATCACTCAGCTGCTAAATTCTCTCTTCCATTGTGTGGACAAATATGGGCAAACATGAAAACACAGTTTTCTGTCACATTTCCATGTATCACTCTGATATTTGTATAAGCAGCTGACAGTCATGCGTCTAACTACTCAACAGCACGGGCAATTTTCTATGCTAAGGAAATGCACACACGTGTGTGTTTCTGCTGTATTTTGGATCTTTGGAAAACACTGCTTTAGATCTAATTTTGCTCCTCAGTGAAGATCATGCTTGCTAGAAAAAGAGCAAGCAAATAGCTGCTTAACTGGAAAATGATCAGATGTCTTATTTTTATTAGCTCTTGAAAAATTCAGTAAGTACCTGACAGCACAGTAGAAAATTGTTAAACCTCTTGAAAACAAACATGCATCTCTCCTGTATTTAACCAGCTGAAAGGACGTATTTTTTTAAGTACAGGATATAGATTGTATATTAAAATGCAACAATCACATCAAAAGCCTCTTCTCTTTTCACCCACACTTTCCCGTGGGCGATCTGTCATACTGCTTAGCTTCCTCCAGAACGATGAGCTTTGAATTCAGATTTGCAGAAATAGCTTTGAAATCCTGTCTCGGAGACGTAGTCAATGTTTCTGTTCTTCCAGAGCGCGCCCTAAGGGGCAACGTGGGTGAGAATCTGAAGTTTTATTTTTAGTTGAACTTTGTTTAAAAACTTGTTCTAATGCAGCGGTATACTGAAGGGGAAGATGGCTCGTAACTTAAAGGCTTGAAGCGTTTCAGCTTCGCCACAAAGACTCCCTGTTCTATCTGCACGCCTCCTGCCACCTGCAAAAGCAAGACGGCGATACTCGATTCAAGCGCGAAGACGTCGCGAAGCTTCATTCATTACCGGTCGGCTGAAGGATGCCGACGTCCTCACGCAGCACCGACGGTGGAAGTCAGAGGCATTACACTTTGCTATTTAAATATCCCTACAAACCAGGGCCATTTTACAGTCTGCCTTTAAGCATCGCCGGCGCCCTTCGTGTTTTAAAGCGCGAATCTCATTTTGTCACGCGTTGAGTGCTGTAAAATTAGCAGTCTCCACCAGCTTAGTTTAGACCTGCGGGTCCAGCTTTACGACAGGAGAGGCCACGGTAGCACCTCGACAGTCCACCTGCAGAATGTGGATTTGACCAAGCAGCCTCAAAGGAGGACCAGCAACAGGGACTGATTCTGACCACTCATAAGGAGTTAAACGAAGCAGGCGGCAAAAACTTGCCATCCAAAAACACAGGAGCCAAAGTGAGCCTGACAGTTTTAAGCGAGCGACGGCTACCGTTCCCATTTCTGATGCTACTCACCATTCCACTGATGCAGCGGCCACAGGCTGTTGTTTTGAACTCTCCATGCAGCTCCTTCACAGCACTTGTCGTATAAAAACCTTCCGCCAAAAGGATTATTCCATACAAGAAGAAAAATGATGCAATGCCATAAATTACATACTGCATTAGCTGTATTCTAAAATGAAAGGGGAAAAAAAAAAAGAAAGATATAATTAGATTTCAGTCCCATAAAAACAGAGTCAGTACTCCCAAATCATAATTAGTGTGAGATAATTCCTTTTCTAGAAATACAGTGCAAGGCTCTCTAATGCATTTTAAGCAAGCAGGCTGCAGGAGAGGATGGGTACAACTACCTTGCTTCCACAGGTAAGCAGCACTGATGTTCATTCGTCTTGCACCAGCTCAAGCGTTCCCTGCTCGTGCTGCAGTTCTTACGCTGACTGGTACTAGTCACCAGCTTCAAGTTCTAATTTTCGTGCCTTCACTATGGAGGTTTTCTTTCTTGTTATTGGCCCTTCACTGTGAGAGTGGTGAGACACTGGTACAGGTTGCCTAGAGTGGTTGTGGATGTCCCATCCCTGGAAGTGTTAAAATCCAGGTTGGGTGGGGCTTTGAGCAACCTGGTTAAGTGGGAGGTGTCCCTGCCCATGGCACTGGGGGTGGAACTAGATGATCTTTAAGGTCCCATCCAACCCAGATCATCCTATCACTCTATAATCGTGACACCTAACTTAGGGAATGTCTGACCAGGACAACACCGGGCTTTGAAATGGCAAATGCTGCTGCTGAACAAGTTAGTAGCTGAACCAGGCTCTGTAGTGATTCCTTTGGCTTAGGGAAAGGAAGCAGTCCCTGAAATTCACCATTTCCACCAGTAAAATCCAACTAATATATGTTTGCAAGAATCTGTAAATTCAGTGATGCTTGTCTAATACAAAACTCAGCAAATGTGCAGTGACTTCTGAGGAGGAATGGTTTGCCCTCCAGCCTAGAAGGGCAATTGCAAGGGAGCAGGTAGCTTCTGTGCCTTAAGTCATGGCAATGTTGAGCTTCCCCAAGTGTAATTAAATTCAAAAAATCTGAAAGAAATATTAAAGAAATGCTTCCATTTGAGGTGCTGTGGAACCATCCAGAGGAAAATCATCTCAGGGCATCTGGTATAAGCACTCCTCTTGGACATCATTTGAGAAAGTTCTTGATTCCTTAAAAATCTGCTATCTGCAATGACACTATGACAGTATTTTTATTCTGGCTAGAATAGGGAAATGGAAGAAATAATTTCTAAATATCATCAATCAGATTCAGTATCTGAAGGTAGCTGTTTTGGAGAACCAAAATGCCAGATCTTCCATAAGACACTTCTGGTCTCCAAAAGTCACACTTTGGTACTAGCACAACTTCACCAGAATTTATGCCTTCTTAAAAGTAATCTGATCATTGGGATGGTTATTTTGGATTAAGCTCTTCATAGAACAGAGGTTAATTATATACATCCATGCTGCCAGTTTTCTAAGGATAAATATATTTTTCCTCAGATGTTTTTTTCAATCCTTGCTACTCTCCACTAAGTAGCTGCTAGCACAGCTCTCCAAGGAGCATCTGCATGTTTTAGCTTCATTTAAATAAAATTGATGACTGGCATTTATATAGTTAAATGTTATCCAGACAGATAGCACATCCCTTGTATCAAAATAGGATGTTGCTCATATAAAATTATATGTGGGAAGTGTTTTGTTTGTTTTCCAAACTGATTAAAAATAACAGGATAAATGTGTTGCACCTGTGCTGTAAACCATGGGAAAAAAAAAAGCAAAAAGCAAAAAGCAAAAAAGCCAGGATTTGGAAGAGTATAGAAGAATTAATTTCACCATCATTAATAGTCTAAGAGGGACTCAATGCATGTTACCAGAAATTAGCAATATGAAACCCGGTTAAAAAAATCTATTCCAAAGGGCGCCTTCCTACAATATTTTTTCATTTATTTTATGTCCCTGTGATCTTATGTACACCTTTCTAGCACCTCTTCTCCCTTGCCTTTCTTATTGGGCCTCCACAGCGCCCGAGACCTCAGCTGCTTTGGTAGCAATTAAGTGTTTCCCCAGCTGCTGACGGTGACTTGACAAGAAACATTATCACCAGTTCTCCAAAATTTGAGGCTTGCCGCCTATTATGGCAATTTCTTCTGTTTTGCTCAAAGGAAGACTGATACCAGAACAGGGTGCTTTTGTTACTTGTTTGCTGAAGAACAGATGCTTCCAGTTTCTCACTGAATTTTATGGCTAACTGCAGGGTCCTCGTGGCTCACACACTGGAGCTGGGAACACAGTGCTCAGCTGCAGCTGGGGTGTGAAGTTGGGCAGCAGTGGGGTGGGAGACCTTGGTGGGGTGTAGTCCCAGGGTCATATGGCAGGTCTGGGCACAGGAGTCCTGCAAGAGGGGGGAAGCCCCAGTACGGTGCTGTGGGACTGATGCCAGTGATCCCAGGGGATGGGAAGGTGTCAGTTGTGTGTGTAAACTGGCAGGTCTATGTCTGCAAGCATGCAAAGGGAGTCAATGATGAAAGAAAAGGGGGGAGAAGGGAGAATTAAGTGGGTCTGATACCAAAGTATTCAAATAATGTCTTAAAAGCTGGGTCTTAGGGGGAGATGAGCAAAACATGCATTTCTGTCCGCTACCAGTGCACCCCTGCGTGTGCAATGCCTACAAGTGCAGGTCACACGGGCCCCCTCTTCACAGACACATGCAGCTTGCACAGGGACCCCTCCCAGAACCCTCAGGTGGCTTTCAGAAGGTTTTGGATACCCTTCCTCACAGCACCCCCCTGCTCTGGGTCACAGACATCTCCAGGGGCTGTCCCCAGGCTGTGCCCGTGGCCATTACTGGCCCATGGCAAGCAGGGGGCAAGTGGCTGGACCCAGACCCAGTTAGGATGCTGATACTGGTGTGCAGTCATGGACCTGCTGGCCACGCTTCTTTTCACGCAGCCTAGGGTATGACCGGTGTTCTAAGCTGCAAGCTTACATCACTGGCTCATGTCCACTTTTTTATCCACCAGTATCCCTGAGTCCTTCTCCGCAGGGGTGCTCTCAATCCCTTCATCTCCCAGGCTGTTTTGATACCAGGGGCTGCTCTGACCCAGGTGCAGGACCTTGCGCTTGGCTTTGTTGAACCTCATGAGGTTCGCAACCCCTCAAGGCAAGAGTCAAGAGTCCTTCAGGATGGTGCATCCCTTCCCTCAAGTGAACTAACTGCACCTCTCAGAGACTCCTGGTGTCACCTGCAAACCTGCTGATAGTACACTCGATCCCGCTCTCTGTGGCACTGATGAAGATAATAAATAGTATTGATCTCAATATAAACAGCTTAAGCAAGATACACACTCTGGTTCTTTGCGCACGAACATCAAAAAGCCGCTCGGTGCTGCTGGACAAGCAAGCAACCTCATACTGAGGGATGAAGACTGAGGTTTGAATCCACCTCTACTCATTTAGCACGAGGGTGTTATGAGGAATAATGGAAATGGGAGGCATACTTACACTTCACTCAGTAAAGCATGGTCGCTGACAGTCGTGGAGAAGTGCTGCTCAAGGATAGACACGGTTCCCGTGAGTGCCACGTGGCCACAGCCACAAAACAACGCTACCCCCGAGAAGCAGAGAATGGTTGCCACGAGTGAAGCATATGGCACTCCTCCTAGGCACTTAATGCAACATTCAAAGCAACCTAAGCAAAAGAGAGAAAGCAAAAGAAAGGTTACAAGCAAAAAGCAAATTATGAGGAAAAGAGTATCTGTCCTCCACTTGATAAAAGCCACAGGGACTAAAAGGTCCAGGTATTGACATGCTAAGCAAAAATCTATAGGTGGTGCAAGACAGCATCACCCTGTAAAGCAGTGACCTACAGATCTGCTGGCATGGACTCAAAGCCCAGAAAGTGGGCTGAGTGCTCCTAACTTTACAGGACCAAGAAGAGATCGATGAGACAGCCTATGAAATGGAAAAAAGGAAAAAAAAAACATCGCTTGTCTAAAGTGATCCATTGCAATTCAGCTGCTCGCAGAGAGATCACCGCATCTCAGCATCACTAACAGCAGAGGCATCAACTACACTGGCACCAAGCAGGAAGCCAGAAGAGCAAATACTCAAGACAGTGAAGCCTTTTGGAAAAGAGATACTTTGCCCTTTCATTGGAAGGGGGACACATTCAGGTCTGCAAAACTTAACTACTTAAGGCTCTCCCCCAAGGCTCCCGAGTATCACGTTGTATAAATCTTTAAGAGGTTACAGGGATACAGATATTTTAACAACCAAGAGATCGAATGGGGGCCAAAGTGTGGCAATTTTTATCGAGAGCAGCAGACGAAGCTGTATTACACAGACATTTCCAGCTCTATAGGATACACTGGATTTCCAGTGATCCCTGAACACAGTTTGCAGTAGCGTAATCATAGATCTAATGAAATGCACCATTTAGGCAGCCTGAGTTAATAAATCACACACCCCCCAGAACTCCTGTTCCGCAAACACTGTAATAAGGAGGTCGGAGCTGAATTTCCAGGTTACCCCCCCCCCGACCACACGGCCTGAAACCCCATCTGGCTTCCAGAGCTGGGAAATGCGAATCGGAAACCAAGGCAGCTTTTAAGTGCGCTGTAATGGCACTGGCAATCCATACCAATTCATTACTGCGGGGTGATGGCATTAAGCTGTCCCCATTAACGCGCGCTTCACCCAACTGCACAAAACACAAGGCAAGGTGGAACGGAGCGTGCCCGGCGTCGCACGTCACGGGAACGTCCCGCTGCTGCCGCGGGAAGGTGCTAAACGGACAAAGCCTTGGAAGGCAGGGAGACAGCTGGAGGATGGGGACATCACATCACATCTTCCCGCCCCAAAAATCCCTCAACAAAGATCAGCAAGCCTCCATCCGCCTCATGGGGCGAGTTTATTTTTATCGCCCCCCCCCCCTCCTCTTCCCACTAATGAATGAGTTGCAGAGTGGGCACTTCCGTGAAGCACTGGGGAATAATACGCATCTGGTAATTGAAAGCTCTCCCATCTCATAAGTGGGAACCTCTCCTTTTAGAGAGTCACTAGTGAGTGTCCTAGTCAGGCTGAAGCAGCTATCACCACCAAAATGACTTATGAAAGGCCGCTTTTTGCAGACAAGACTTAATTGTACAGAAAGAAGCCTGGGAAGCTTTTGCAGTCAAGCCCACAGCTGGAGTCCACTCAGTAGGATCTATCTTCATGACAAAAATACTGCCTACTGAACAAACACTGCAGCTGAGCAGTGATGGGGCAAACAAAATCCAAACGCACGCTATCAGAGGAAATCATCTCTGGTTTTTCATCTTATTACAGAGGTCCAGAGTCGAGTTCAGGCATCAGACATTGCAAAGCAACCTTCTGCTTTGGGGAATCTGCCTGAACGCAGCTCCCAAGCCACATGCCAGATGCAACAGCAGTTATACACGTGAGGCTGGCTCGCCTCTGCAGCATCTGCTCCTGGGTCAGGCCCAAACCTCCGAGAGTTAATCCAAGAAATGCTTGTACCTGGCGCAGGATTAGCAGTGAGGGATTATCTAAGAGTAACCATGCTCTGAATCCAGCACGCAACACGCATGTGGCCACAGCCCAGCACAAAATGAACAGCCTTTCAGGCTGTGCTCCTAAAGGAGAAGGTGGGTAAACGCTAGATCACCACACTTGGTGTGGAGAAGGTTGATCACCTCATTGTGCTGATCCACAGATTGCTTTGCAGAAGGATCCCATTAAAAACAGGAAATAAAAACAGCTGGAAGCAAAGCCAAGGGACTGACAAGGTCTGAAAGAAAAGCTGCTGGTTTCAGAAAATGAGACCAGCCTGACTGACAAAACCAAAAAATGACATTGACCCAGGACTGACAATTAACATCCCCTGACTAGGTACCTGTCCTCCCAGTATCCCTCAGCCAGCTTTCCAGGCCCCCCAGCAGAACATTTGCCCTGGAGAGTTTCTCAGATTCCTTACTCCAACACATGGCAATATCTGCCACTAATCCACAGACCCTGGAACAGAAGCTGGCAGTGGCAGTCACCTCCCAGTGACTGGCAGCGGCACACAGCATCTTTGTGGCCATACTCTTTATGTCTTCCTCTACAGTCCAAGTGAAAAGACATCGGAATATTGGGGTGGCCTTCTTTCTTCAATCAGTGCAGAACACGGCCAAGGGATGCCCTAGGAGGTGTCTACGGCAACCACGCTATTTTGAGCGAGGCAGAGAAAAATGGCAAAAGTGCAACTGCAGAAAACTATTCTCCCTCACACCAAGACTAAAGCATGGGGACTTCAGTTCACAGGGAGATGGCACACGCTGCCAGCTTGCAAGTGCAAGAGAGCATCCCAAAGCAGCGAATTTCCAAGAGACAGCAGCCGTCCATACGTAGTCATCCTGCACCCAAACTGACAGCAGAGCTGTGCAGCCTTCTGCCAGAGGGTAACTAACTGTGGGACACAATCTCATCACAGTGCTGGGGCTGCCAGACTCCCCACAGATCCCACTGTGAACACTTTTTATGAGCAGCTTAAATCCATGCCTAGCCTGAGCAATACAGCTGGGTTTATAGCTTTGTTTCAAAGCAAGCCTAGAACAGTATTGCCAAGAGCCGCTTTCAAAACCAGCAAAATTTGGAGCTCACTGAGCACTAAGATACGCTTACCAAGCTTCCCAAAGAAGCACTGAAGCAAAGCAGAGGATTTCTGAAAAAAATGAAAGCCTTCCAGGAAACCTGCTTTATGATCTCTTTCTGTAATCCCAAGCCAGCAAGTATCTTCATACACTACAACTGAAAACCCATGATGATGTTTGCCTAGTTCATGTTCACAGAATAACTTGCTAACACACTGGTGACGACCGCAGGCTGAAGGTCTGTGAACTCAAGTTGACAAAAACAAGCAGTATTAAAATAAGTTTAGTTCCAGTTTTCTGTTAGTTTTTACTTTCCATACGGCAAACACGTTGAACTTTTCAGATGTACATCCACTTCCAACACAACCACGCATAACGATTTAAAGATGAAACTGTACAGCGCAAACACACATCACTGCATCTCCCCTTTCAATGGCCATTTTGTGCAAGGCATCACTAGAACCTTTTGTGCAACTCAACAGAATAAAAACATTTTTTGTCCTCGGGCTGGTGAGCAGCAGTTGCCATGGAGGCAGGTTAATAACAGCCCAATGATTTGCCCAGAGCTGCCTGTGATCTTGGCTACAGATTTAACACACTCTCAGAAGGAGGCCAGCTAAAACAAGGACTGAGATTATTCTCTAGGGAATGAATGCTATTAAACACACACACACATACAGACACACACACAAATATTCTTGCTAAAGGACAAAAATAAAGAGAGGAGAAAAAAAACAGGAACCGGCTATTCTTTTAATCTCCTGGAAACTCTCGGTCACAGGAAATTGGTAAAGGATGAACCTACATATGTACACAAATCGGCAATTGGTTGCTTAATGTATGAAGAACAATTATACAATCTACCCGGCAGTGTACAGCCTACTGCATACATGCAGGGGCTTAGCCATTCAATTTCCCGTGTCAAATGGCAATTGTGTGGCTAAACCTTCTTTGGTACTTTAAGTACAGCTTTAAGATTTAAACTCAGAAAAGCAAGGTAATGCAGAATTAATGGAAAGCGGTCTTAAAACAAACAAGAAAGCAATTCTCAGACTTTAGCTCATCCTCCTAAGGTCAAGACGGAGTGGGAATGGCAAAATCTGCGTTTCAGAAATGACAAAAGTCAATGCAACGGGATCAGGTAACTGTGTTGTGTTCCCAGGGCTTGCTCTAGGAAGTTCACGTATCAGCTCTTGAAGCCCCGACTTGAAAAGCCGGGACAAACACGTTCGCAAAGCTGTCCCTCAAAGGGAGCATGGATAACAACGATGCAAAGGAAGAGTGTCCACACCTCCTGGACAGAAAACCAGCCTGTCCTACAATGTCCCAAACTCCTCCCAGGTTGAATTACGTGCCTCAGTGTATCTTAGGTGCAAACCACTGATCCCATGGCCAAGGTCACTGTGGAACAAAAAAGCAAGGAACAAAGAAAACCTGAAAGGAGGTTAAAAAAACTCTCCGTTTCAGGAAGCTAAACCTCCAGGCTCCTTTGTACGTTTTCTGAGTTAGTTCCCACTCTCTTTGCCTTAGAAGTTCTGCTTCTTCCCCTCTCATAAATCTGTCTTGATGTTCTGAAAGATGAATCAATGGGCACCATTTTTTTCTCCTCACTTCCTGTAATTGTGTAGTGCCTTTTTAGAAATCCTGGCATGTTGGACACCTGTCCAGTTAATACCTGGTAGAAATTACATGGCACGTTCCACCAGTGAACTATGATCTCTGTCGGCTTCAGCATCACAGCTCAGGGAGCACATGTTGAGGAACTGTTTTAACAAAAAGAAGGTTGCAAGAGATCCAAGGAAAGAAAAAGCACTAGATAACATTTAAAATGCAAGCACTAGATAACATCATAAATGCAGCCATCGCATGTAAACCAGGCTCATTATTACACATCCACGGAAGCCTGGTGTTGGGAGCATTACTTCCAATTCACACAAAAATGCAGGAGGAGAACTCAATAGTTTACATTTACCCCTTTTCCCCAGTGCTGAAGATTACCCAATACTAAGGGTGCATAATACCATGGGAGTCCTAAACCACCATGGATCTTTGTCAGAAAATGACCTTTATGTCAATGAAAGCAAATCCCAATTTTGCTTTCTGACACTTACTGTATTTTTCTAAATCTCCATGCTGAATGGCTTATGCACGCTAGGATGTACATTTTCATACCTTACAGCATGACTGACAGCTATGGGCAAACCAGCGAGGGATGTGGGAATGCACTAACACCTCAGAAGCAAAAATGGAATTCACCTCCTCCTTCCCTGTGTGACAATAAGCCAGTACCTGGCAGTGAGATTACCTTACTTCTCACATCTGTCACCCACACCAGCATCCAAGGGTCAGTGGCAACAGTACAGAAAGATGAAACATTTAATCTTACAAGGGTAAGTTTAAAGCATGTGACACTTAGGGGCACTAAAATAAAAAGGCTGTAGTGTTAAATCACTTGGAAGTCTCTACTGAAACTCTATCCTCACCTATTCCTGTTCACCTTAAATTTTGCTGATTTACAAAACATGACACAAAGCTAAAACCTGCTATTAATTACAATAAATGCTCACTCACCACACTTTTGGATTAGGTACATTAAACAGACTAAATAAGTGACGAGTTCAAATAAAGAAAATCCTTCCATTTTCTCCCACAAACCCCTTAAAACTCTTCCACAGAAGACTTCCTTAAGTTCAACCCTTCCTAATTTTGCCTTTTTGTCCCTCTCAAATCAGAAATAACAAAATTAACTTCAACAGAAAATGAACTCTTCATGAAAGACAGAAAACTTGATGTAAGGGTATTTTAGTCTAGCCAGATCGATAAGCTCCCCCCTGCATGCTCAACCCCCTCTTCCTGAGTTGTTAATCAATAAATACCCCTTCCTAACCAGCACCATATCTGCAATGGAGAAGTTGTGACCTTTGGAGACCACAGCCATCAGGGCTGCCACAAAGGATCAGACCTGAAATCTAGCAAGATCACCACTCTCATCCCTCACAATGGCTATCACGAGATACTTCACTCACATGAAATGCAGTGAGATCTGGGGTCGTCCGATCCACCCTGTAAATCTCATCTACATCTCTACTATTTAAAATAGATTTTGATTGAAGAACAAGTGGCTCCTTTCTGAAGGTTATCAGCATTAATTGCAACTTCTCTGGATACATATATGAAATATTTGGTTCCAGTACTATATCATACCCTATATCATGGGTATTATTATCATACCCTATATCATACAGCTGGTACCCTACTTCTGAGAAGTTTTTTATTCTCTGTTACCAGTTTTAAGCCTTCCACCTTTAAACTACATTAGATGCTTCTATATTCTTGTGTAGCAGAGAACTAAAAATCCTTGCTCATGCCTCCTGTGCTGGAACCAGCGCAGAGAAACCAGGAGAACTGGTGCTTGCAGAGGTTACCAATGTTCATCAACAGCAAAAGGTTTTTTTTTCCTTTCATTAAAGAAAACAGAGTGTTTAAATTGGAGAAGAGAAGGCTTCAGGGAGATCTTAAAGCAGCCTTCCAGTATCTGAAGGGGGGGCTACAAGACAGCTGGGGAGGGACTTTTACAAGGGCTTGTAGTGATAGGATATGGGGTAATAGCTTCAAACTGGAAGAGGGGAGATTTAAATTAGAAATTACAAAGAAGTTCTTCACTATGAGGGTGGTGAGACACTGGAACAGGTCGCCTAGGGAAGCTGTCGATGCTTCATCCTTGGAAGTGTTCAAGATCACAAGGCTGGATGGAGTTTTGAGCAACCTTATCTAGTAGAAGGTGTCCCTGCCCATGGCAGGGGGGCTTGGAACTACATGATCTTTAAAGACCCTTCCAATTCAAACCATTCTATGATTCCATGATTTTACTAGGGCAAGATTTGTCTGTTCTGGATGATGTTAAATGACAGAGAGAAGACTAAGAAACAGCAGCAAACATAACCCCCCTTTTTTCTTCAAATCTCATGCCCAAACCAGCACTTTTTATAGAAAGAAAAGTCTCATTCCCAGTGCAGGAATCGAACCTGTTTCATGCAAGGACAGATGATCTGAATGTTTTTTTATGGGCCTTATCTAATTTATCTTCTTCAAATTTATTGAAATACACACACTCCCCATCTATATTCTTGCCAGCCTCTGCAAGGCTCATTAAGCTCACAGGTGTTCTGAAGGCATCTTTGTCAGACAGTGTAATTGATGAAATATGAATCATGATCTCCACAGTTATTTCAAGTGCCCATTCCAGGCATTTGCGGTGCGAGAGCGAGGGGTCGAGTCTGCATGGGAAGAAGGCTGCTGCCCCATGGGACAGCGGGATGAGAGAATTGTTCTTGTCCAGCTTTATTGCTCTTGGACAGAGGTCAAGGCAGAACTTTGTTTATTTTAATTCCTGTCTTCTCTGTTTTACTTCTGGCCTACTAAACAGTGGAAGCCATGGAAGGAGTAAAATACCTAATTTATACTTTGGAAAAGGCTTTACTTCAGACACGTTTATACAGGAATCCTTGATGAAGGACATTCTTTTAGTTGTAAGATACTTCTGCAGAAAAAGTATTAAGCTGGTGATTTAAAAAGAGACTTCTCACATAAGAGACAGCTCAAGCAGTACTGAAAAATGGTTTGGCATTATTCCTCCTCGAGACTCATTCTAGAGTTTTACTATCCAAAATAACCCTTGGGACTTCTGCACAGCCTGAGCACGTGGAAGGGCTCATTGACACGCAGAGCTCAAAGTTCAAACACATTGCACCAGCAAGGGCAGCCACTGGTCCAAACTGTGGCTGTAACTCTCAGCGAACACATCAACAACTCACTGCTCAATGTGTCTGAAGACATTCTTCCTTTCTGCCCTCACCCTGACCTCACTTCCCTTGCTTCACCCATTTTTGCCGCCTTAGAGAAACACTCACCAGGGTCAATGTGCAAGAATTGCTGCTTCAGTAGGTGTCACTCCAGGTGACAATTTTGGACAAACTCAAGCCAAAGAGGTAAAGCAGATGAAGAGATGGGCAGACTGCCAAAGTATTCAAATGCCTGAAGGTCTAGACAAGCTCACTGGAGAAAGTACAAATGGGCTACTTCAGCAGTTCTGTGAAACCTTCTGTAAGGACATTTGGGTTTCTCTGATTCAACCGTCCTCCAGACTCACCTGTACTTGGCTGACATGACTTTTAAAGCTGACTTGACTTTAATCGAAGGCGAGTGTCTTACCTGGAAGTCTGGAGTTGAGATTCTTAGCTCCACCTTTCTGGCAGCTGTAACTCACCTCCCTTTCCATCAACCTTCAGCATTCAGCAGGAGAGCAAGACTTTTGCCACACTGGATTTCAGCCACCGCTACCGACCGCTTCCCCAGATGACTCCTCCCTAGCTACAAAGAAGCAAACAGAAACACAACCTCTCTCTCCCTAGAGCTGAGGGCCAAAACCAGTGCGTGTGTGTGCAGTTTGGAAGGTAGATCCTCCATTTCAAATATAACTGAAGATGCCAAGATCTTCCCAGACATCTATCCAACTATGTGTGTTTACCCAAACTAGAGGAGCGGCAAGAAACCTGAACCACAACTGTCAAAGTCCTTTGCCCTGCAACAGCTTTTGAGCAGGTATTTCCCCAGTTGAGTCCCTACACATCATTTTCAAAATTGAAGCTTGCTTATGTGCTCAAAAAGCAGCTGAAACACCTCCCAGCATCTGGGGGAAGCAAGTTAAGAAAAAAAAAGAAAAAAATATTCCCAGATAAAGCAAACAACGCCCACCCAGCCTGGAAGAGTGCCTACAGCTAAGCTCATGTTAAACAACCATTGCTAAGTTTCTCTTACTAAAGAAAAAGATGGTACTTTGCTTCCTGGGAAAAAAATTGTTCTAAGCGTTTTGAAAGGCTCATTAAGCTTGCAGGTGTTTTGGGGATGTCTTGGCTCCAGCACCACAGTCATTATCCCACGCTGACTCTTTCTCCCTGTTGCTCAAGTGCTGGATTATAGCTTAAAATGGTGGGGGGGAGATCATGTCGTGCATGGAGACCCTGGGAGAAGAAATGGATGCAACAAGGACTGCCCCAGAGATGCTCTCCTAGTGATGTCCATTCAGACACTAACACAGGAGGCAAAGCTGAAACATCCGTACCGCAAAGGCACCCAAGAAATAATGTGGCTTGTTAAAGAAACAGAGAGGTTATCTCAGCACAGCAGCCAGTGCCACCCAGCAGCAGGGAGGTGTATACCAGTACTGATGGGAGGCAAGTTACAGCTGTGACTTGTGTTGTGACTGAAGTGACATTTCCCTCCCAGTCTAAAGGAAAGGGGCAAAGACCAGTATTTTCACTGTGGCTAATCCATCACTGGCCGACTGGTCTTACTCAAGACCCGTTCAGAGCAGCGTCACTGCTGCCTAAAAATCTCTTAATTTCTTTAAGGGCAGCCATTTAAAGCACCTTCCCTTGAACTGGAATTTCTGTGTTTTGTTGGTGGGGTTTTTTTTACCCTCATCAGCAAGAACCTTTTCACCTCCTCCATGACAGGCACCACATTTACCTGCATGTTATTTCAGGAAGATTCCCAAGACAGCCTGAATAGGGTTCAGTTGCCTGAACAACGGTTCCTAGCACCATTTTAGGTGCCAGACTCCCAGCTGCTGTGACAGAAGGCTGTGCATCTCCTCTGTGTCCTGGCTCATCTGTGCCAACACAGACGGACGTGTCTCATAACTGGGGACAGATGAAGGGACACAAGACCCTGATAACCGAGCACCTGGCCTGCTCCCTCCATGTTCCCCACAGCCCAGGAGGGCAGCAATCATAATCTATTGGTCCTTCCTGAATCATTTCTTCCACGCCTAACATATTGCACATGAAGTTTAGGAATGTCTTCTGGCAGCCCTGAGTCTGTCACCCAGGTCATTTGTCATAAAACATGGCCAAAATGAATATTGATATTGGAGATTAAAATCATGATTTGCAACCTAGATATTTGAAAACAAGAAAACAAACAAGCAAGCCCCCCCCCAAAATATCCTCTATTCTGAAATACATAAACATTTGAATTCTAAAGAACAAACGTGTAAAAAATCTAATGGAAAATGGAAGGATTAGGCATCAAGCTGTGGTGTATATTTCCCTGCAGTTGCTGTCCAAATCTCTGATGCGGAGGCAGGCATCTCCAGCAAACAAGCTGTCAAGCAGGCTTCAATCAGCTCCATAAAGAGAAGAAGCTCTCTGGATAGAGGTAGCTGCAAACACTGTCTCTGAGCATTTATATCCTTCACTGCATTAACTCTCAGTCAGACTGGAATTTTCCAATGCAAATCACTCATGTCCTTGATTTCAGGTGCCTCTCTGAGAAGCTTCTTAAACTAAAGTCCCCACAAACTCTTAAAGTAAAGCTTCAATAAAACAAAACAGGATCTTTTAGAGGTCTCAAGCCAGACATCAAAGGGACAGGCACATGGAAGCACCAAACCGTTTTTAAAGCCTCAGCTGAAATCCTCCTTTAGACTCTGACTTACGTACCTACTGCTTCTAGCAAGGGAAAAATGCAAACAAACCCATGGAATATTGTCTAGGAAGCATACTGTAGGAGACCAGTAAGTCAGATGTGCTGTCACTGCTTTAGTGTCAATTACTGCATTTGTGGCTGATCAGTTTGACAGATTTATCTGCTTACAAAACCCATACTACGTGGTCTCATCTGTAAACAGTTTTGAAGCAATCGGGCAACAGAGTTAAAAGCGAGATGTCCCTCACCACACATTACTGTCTTTCAAGCATTAACAACCAAATTGGAATTCATGTCAAGTATTATATGAGAGAATTAGACTCCTTACAGCCTTAATAAACAAGACAAGAAAAAGAGAGAACATTTATCTTAAATTGTTAGGACTAGTGCAAAGCATTAGTAGCATTTATGCTACTACCATTTCTGAACTCTCCATTTCCCTTTCACCCAGCCCTTTATTTACCTTGAATCCCCAAAGGACTAATATTGCCTCTCAATGCTGGCACATGATGGTACTGGTGTGGCCTTGAACTCCTGTACATCCAGTGGTACCTGCCAATTTCCATTTCTGGTCTGGTGATCACTGCCAATTTTAGGTGGTAAAAAGTCAGTGTCACCAGCAAGTTTTAGTTCAGTACTTTCAGTCATTTAACTTTAAAAATAAGAGCCCAAAAAACACACTATAGTTTCAGAACTGAAACAACATAACCTTACAAACCAAGGGAGGGGGTAGGAGGGACGATGGACAAGGAAATGCTCACACAGGTGTTAGGAAAGGTTGAATAGCTACAACTCCACCTAGGATTTGAATTAAACACTGAAGGAAGGACCCTGTATTCCTTCCCCCCACCCACTCTCACGTCTCCCTCTCTTTGTCCATGAAAAAGAGCTCTCCTCGAGGAGACAAAGTCACAGAAAATCACGTTACCTGTTTTTTTAAGACTGTAAATCTGTCAAAGAAAATGGTTATTGTCATGTGTAGAGGTAGGGCAAACACGTGAGTTTGCTCTCTTACTTTCTTATATTAAAAAAAGAAAAGAAAAAGAATAAGAAAAATGTTGTAGGCTTTATTTCTTTCACACAGGCTCTGCTCACATCCAAAAATCTGGACCGAGTATGTTAAAACAGACTTGCTCCAGGTTGCCAATGAAGGAGAACAGTTGCCCTTCTCCCCGTCTTTTCAGGAGACATATGAAGCTCAGCAAGGAGCTCCCACGTGCAGTTACACACCTGATCCGCTCACACATTCAGCACTGGAGGCCTTCCAAGCCCCCTGAAAGAGGCTACTGACAAAACAACATCAAACCCCTTTTGAATCTGCTTGTCCCCCCCTTGGCACTCCTATGGCTTTGTCAAGGCTGTCAAGGTGAGACAGACAGATCTTTACTTAAAATGCCCCAGAGTCCCACTCTGCGGTGGCTGAATGAGAAAGTAACTGTCATCTTTGGTCAAAATACATCTAACTTGGCAGCATTTGGGCATGTGGAGAAAGTGGAGGTTATGATGCTGAAAACCCACTGACTGTAGACTAGATCAGAGACAAACTGGGGGGGTGGGACGAGTAGTAATGCCATACATTTCCAGCCTGTGAGGGACTAGGAAGGTCCTGGACCTAGGTGGTCCCTCATGTGGTTTTTGCTGCTGGTACAATGAGGGTTTACATACAGCTACATTAGCATATGTCAAGAGGAGAAAAACCCTTGGCCTCGGGTCCAAACGCTGGATCTAGAAACTGGAGAATTTATCTCCTACACTGGCAAATCAGGTCCAATACTAAACCAGTCTGCTGGGTTTGGGATGCGAACTTATTATCAATGGCTCTGTAAAAGGTACTCTGTGGCTTGGTATTTCTTCCCTCTCTGCAACTCATGGACAAACCAGCAAACAGGTATCAAGTAGTGTATTTTTCCTACAAAACATTCTTCTGTTTTGTACAGCTTATCCTTCCTTTTAGGAAAGGCAAATTCCACATCTTATGAGCGTAACCAGATTCAAAATGTGTTGAAAGCATTGTTCCAAAATGACTGTGCACGCTTAGGATGATATCATCTCCTTCTGCTTACACAGGAACAATCCTGTTTATGAGATCAAAAGGAAGACCATAATAACTGAATTGGACACAAAATGGAAAATAACAGAATTCCTTGCTAGTACTGCATACTGTCTCCCCTCTCCCTTCTAAATGTCTGTTCCCTGTTTTTTTGAAGCTACTTACTGGACATTGACTACAGATTCAGCTTTTAAAATAAAATAATAATAATAATAACAACAACAACAACAACCACCCAAACAGCTGCAAAAACTTCCAGGAAAAAAAATTCATTTTCACTGTAGCAGCATCTAGACCAAACCCTTGGCACCAAAGTGCTTTTTTTACCCTAACAGTCTTGAACCCACAGTCCAAGATTTCTCCTGCACTGGCTACAAAAGCCACTTTGCTCAGAGCAGCAGAGGAAGCAGCTGTCTTTATCCCTTAGTCTGGGGGGGACACTGGTGAAGTCACCACTGTCTGCTGCGGGACAAAGATCAAACCCTGAATCGTGGAGACAGCACGTACACTTTGTAGCATTGTGTCTGTAAGTGAAAATATTCTATGAAGATGGGGTTCTTTAATTAGTAAGTTTTTTTTCTGGTTTTGCCATAACAGGGAGCTGGTGCAAACTCCCAAGGAATCTCAGTTTTTCCATTGCTCTGCAAAGATACACTTAGCAATGGCTGTTTGGTAGCCCTTACCACATGCCTGGCACGACCACTGAAGCTGAAGAGTATCTTTTGGTGACTTTGCTGGGTCCCCTCCAGGCCCACTCATGCAAAATCACCACCAGGTCAAAAGCCCCACAGGCTTCAGTGGCATAACAACTACTGCACACAGTACTTATGAATTACGGTTTAGCTCTGTACCCCAAATAGTTAGGAAACAGGTTTAAATGGCTTCTTTATCTTTTGCTTTTTGGGGAACTAATGACACTTACTGCATTCCCAGGTCTAGGTGACAATACTCTCCACGTACAGCCATGTTCATGCAGCTTGAACCTGTCAGAACCAGGTTTTACTTGCTCCTGCATGGACACAGCAGCTACAGAACTGATGCTTTCATGTCACATCACGCAGGCATGCTGATGGCGACTGTGGTGTTCAATATTCATTGGGATGAATCACCTTTCATGTCTGTAATAAAATTCTCAGTGCCCAACAACCTCACGCTTGCTGCCTTTAGCATATGGTTTTAGAGGAAACAAACAGTTATGACATTCATCTGTGGCAGCTGATGAAGCAGTTCACAACAGCACAGAGAGGGTTGTCCTTTCGCTGTTTCTGATCTGGAGATCTGGTGATGAATACTGCATGAGGAGCAAGGCTGGCCAGAAAATGAGGAAGGGTCAGAACAACTGAAGGGGACTCCCCTCACCCCTCTTTAGCCTCTTTGCTCCCACTGCGGAGTCCATTGTGCATGTACAGTGCCATCTGGGTCCCCCCCCCCCCGCCCCCCCCCCCCCCCCCCCCCAACTTTTTGGGAACACCTCTTTGGGTTGTTTTCTGTTTTGTTGCCATTCTACACGCAAGTTTAACGTTCCCAGCGCCGTTTCTCCAC
>WTSP01013341.1:0-19739 GCA_025331215.1 Actenoides lindsayi | reverse complement strand
GCTCCAGGCTGACGGCCGAGAGGGAGAGGATGACGACGGTGCCGCTGAGGCTCACCACGTAAAAGAGCATGTGGCAGACGACGTCGCCCAGCACCCAGGACTCGGTCCAGCGCACGACGGCGATGAAGGGGATGGCAGTGATGAAGAGCAGGTCGGCGCAGAAGAGGTTGAGGACGAGGCAGTTGGCTGTGCACAGCCGGTGCCGCCGCACCAGCAGGCAGATGCCCCAGATGTTTCCCACCAAGGCCAGCAGAAAGATGGAGGCCAGGGCGGACGACTCGCCAATGCGCAGTGCCGTCACATTGCGGCCCCTGAAGTCCGAGAAGAAAGGGAAGTAGGTCCTGTTCCCCCCTGGCACACCACTGGGCCCCAGCATGAGGGTGGCCAGCAGGCATGGGAGACCCGCCGCGGGCGGCGGCACCAGCCCTAGGGAAAGGGCTGCGCTCCTGACCACCACGGCGGCACGCGGGCTGCTCCCCCGGCATGGAGCAGGGGGCTGGCCGCCATCCCCTTCCCTCCTCTTCCTCCCGCCCGTGCCACTGAGTGCTTGGCCGTGCCAGACGGGAGGTTTATGGCCCTCGTGCCAGAGTGGAACAAGGAAGTGGGAGGGTAAACATGGTGCAGCTCACACAAAGGCGAGGCTGCTGTGAGTGGTGAGGCAGCAAGGGGCCGGGGTCAAGCGGGGCTGCCTGATGCCTCCCTGGGGATGGCACAGGTCAGCCCCCTGGCACCTCCGTGCCAGTGACAAGGCCCAGGCCTTGCCACCTCCTCCAGGACCAGTCCTGGTCTGCTCTGCTCTACAGGCAGTCCCCTGGGGTGCTGGTGACCCAGGGAGATCTCCCAGGCTTCTCCCCTCTATGTTCATGGCTTAAAAGAGGCTGATGGCTGCCAGAGCACTCCGAGAGCTCTCATCAGGAGCCCGAGATAACCAGTGCTCCTCTAAGGTAAAAAAAGAGGAATTCACCCATCGCCCTGTGTCTCGATGGTGGTGCTTGGAAACAGTAGTCCTGGGCATTACCATGGTCCAGGGTGGCAGGGAAGTGTCGCTGTCTTGATTTTTGGGATCTGCTTACTTTGTTGATGCAGAATCTTACCTGCCTGTATTATGAACTCTTGCTGAAGAAGCCTGGTAAATTAAGCCATACATAGAAAATACCATCTTTTTTCTGGACTTCCATTCCCAAAAGCAGTTACTCAAATTGTAAATGAAACTAGGCCTTAGAAATGAATTGGGAGTGTAGCACATCAATCATCACAGACAAGCAGATAATGTCCCATAAAAGAAAGTAAAATGTCTTGATACTGTAAACAGTTGCATAGATAGCTCTGGGTGAATTTGTTTGACTCGCTGCTAGGGTAGCTGCTTAAGGGTGCTGTTACAGGCTTGGCCATATGGAGCTACACCTTTTGATTAGGTTGAGAGTTATTCCAAACCAGTGTGCCTGTGGGACCAGGTGACGGGGTGGTGCTTCTGCAGTACCCTGGGTGTGACCCTGCCATCAACTGCTTACGCAATGGCATTAGTGGGGATTCCAGATTAGTGGGGATTCCAGAAACTCGGTCCTTCTAAGGGTCGATCTCCTAATGAGGAATGACAGGAGTGAGATCTTTCCTGGACTTCTTCCCATGTTTTTGCCACTGCAGAATTTACACTGATTTTAATTAGCATGTTTTTTTCTTGAGCTATAAGTGGTTCAATCAATGCTGTCTTATAAAACAGGGAGTTTGCAGGGCAGCTTAAACAGGTGGGTAAGATGTTCCTACTAATTCTTGCTCATTTCTTTGACTGTATGAAGTGTGGGCAGATTTGCTGTTAAGTGAGTGACTGCTATGAACTCAAATGAAGACAGTAAGAAAACTTGCAAAGATACTAATTTTTTTTGCCAGACAGCAACACCAGTGACTGGCAAGTGTCTTAAAACACATATTTTATTCTACATTATTGCTGAGAAAAAAACTCTGTGCCCATATTACAATGGTTCCAGCAAATTTAATAGAATTACTGAGGATGATTATTTCAATCAAAGCCTGACATATCTAGCCACAACTTGTGTTCACTCTGCTGTGGACTGATTCTGTAAAATTATTGGTGAACCTGGAAATACAACAAATACCTTCCAGTTGCCACAACCTCACATGTCAAGCCGACAAACTAGCCCCAGAGTCCTGGGCAACTGGCAGCAGCAGTAATGTGGTCATCTCTGTAGAGGCTGGGAATTGGGAAAGAGCCATCCATACAAATCTGGTTGTACATGTGTGAAAACTTGGAAGATATTAACAGGACAGGTTGAAGGCAGCTGGAAATGATAGCTCAGATAAAGGCAAATTGTGTTATAAATTAAATCTTTAGGCCCTTTGGCGTCAGTGGAAAACGAAATTAGAAGCTGGTGCTATCAATTCAGGGTAAACACATTTGAAAGGGGAGGGGGAGGGAAGGGGTGGGGTGAGTAGGGCAGGAAAACAGGAAGAGAAACATCCAAAGCAGCATTATTGAAGAAATGCAGATGTTTTCAGTCAGGAAGGAAAGGAATGCCATAGAGGAGTGGAAGCTTTGAAAATCCATTGACTTGTGAAAGTATCTGGACAGACCTTTGACCTTCTTTAGAAATAATCGCCTGTAGCTTTGGTCCTGAGGTGTGAATGAGAACCTTACTTGGCATAAACTTGTTTTTTGCTCCGGACAACCAAAGCAAAATGCTGCTTTTAGTGTGCTGTTAGTGAGTGAGCTTCACACTGACCTGTGTACAAAATCCAGTGGCTGAGGACAGCAGAGGTGTGAAGAAACATGCACGTTTCCATGGGGTTTTATCAAATGAATAGGAGCTCCTTGCAGGAACAAAACCAGCCTGATTACTCATGGGTCTAATGGATCCATTATCTAAAAAAATACTCTCTTCTTCCCTCCCATGAAGTACAAAAGCTGTATTTGCTGTTGGGTAGCTACAATCATAGCAACCATCACAACGTGAAATCTGAGGCATTGTAACCTCGCTAGAGCTGCTCTGGCATTACTGTAATAGGTGGGTGCTACGTGCAGTATATACTCTACATGTGCTTATGACAAGGAAGTGATTAACAGAATGCTTGGAAACCTATTATGATTGCTTAACCTATATAATTTTTTCAACCTAAGTGCTCTTTTATGCTCAGAAATAGTGAAATGAAGTCAACTCAAGGTTTCATTGTCCTCTGTTAAATGAAAGCTGCAGGAACCTCTGTGGAGCTGGTTAACTAGCCTAGCCTAGCGGGGGGAAAAGCTTGTTTCCTTTTGTGTGTCCATTTGATTTTTGTCTGTTTGGGTTTTTTTATCCTGAATGAAAGCCTAAGCCTTTGCCTTCTCTGTGGCAGATAAGGGCTCTGTTACCTGATACTGTTAGTCGAGCTCTGTTTTTCAGGTTGTTGCCCTGACAACCATAAACTGTCATGACAGATGGGGGTAGTTCAGTTTATTTATTTCTTGAGCATAAGAAATATTCCCAGAGAGAGGGACCTCTTGGGCAAGGTGATTCTGGGAGATGGGTGTTCTTATTTCATTTGGACATGACCCAGTAAAGGTTTTTGCCTTATTTTTGCATCCTCTTGCATGTAGATTGGTCTTTAAGTCTTGGGTCTATTTTCATGCCCCTGTATCACAATAAGTAAATAGCACTAACTCCTCTAACAGATGTATTGAATATTTAATGTTTGCTAAGTTTGATTTAAATTCATTGCATTAGAAATCTTGTCTCCTTTTCACAAAAGAGGTTGCAAGCTTATGGGTGACTCAAATGGTGTCTATATAATAAGGGGTTTAGCATAAGTTGCAAGTTTTCTAACTGCTCACCCACTGTGTACTTTTGTATCAGTGAGCTGAATTATTTACACCAATGTCCAAGAGACAATTTTAAACGTGTGAAAATACAAATGCATCTGTTTGTCTTCATATAGTAGCAAGCTCAGCCACTCCAGCGTCCACTGAAAATACCAAATGCTTTCATGGATCTACATGATCATTTCAAGAACTAAGCCCCATTTCTTCTGGGGAATCTCATTTTCCTGTGGTCAGTATCCATCAGAAGTTGACAGGCTTTCTGGGCTATGTGCCAGGGCTGCTGTAGTTTCAAGCTGTAGCAGCAGCCTCACTGACCAGTATCTCTGTCAGAAGCGGAGCTGCTGGTAGTACGCTCAGTAGATGTGCTTTCTGATAAGAGCTGGATCTGTTTTTTTGTTGTCAAGACCACCAGAAGTTTTGCCAATAGCATCATTGAACAATTTCCTCATGACTTGCAGCAAGGGAGGGATTTCTTTCTGAACCAAGGGCAAATGTAAGTACATAATCCATGTAACAGAGAATTCCCCTGGAAGGTCATAATCTCTGTTGTGTTGCACACTAACCAAGCTTCACCAGAGTGACTCAGCTCAACCTGCACTGTTCTAACTAAATGAGGTGGTTTCTTAACAAGTTTAGATACTGCATTACACATCTAGCCCATGGACTTAGGGAGTTTATCAGTGAATACAGGGTATTGAATGCTTCATTTGGACATTGCAGGATCTGGTAGAACACTCTCATCAAGAAGTTTAGACCCCGAGTGAGATACATGGAGTCAGTCTGCTGGGTTGCACACAGTGCAGAGATCACAGATGTTATAATTTTCCCTCATATTCAAGAACTCAGTGATTAGAGAATACTTGTATTTAGGAGGTTTAAGAAGAATTGGCTTGCTTTCTTTCCCTAATGTCTCATTTTAGAAGAGTAACTTGGGAGCAATAGGCGTTCTTCAGGTCAGAATCAAGATTAAAGGTTTACTTATAAAACTCTGGCATTTCTGAAATAAGTTGTACAGAGTGGCTGTCTGCTGCAAAGAAAATCTGTCTGTATTGCAAGGCAAGGCTTGTGCTTAGCTGGCATTAGCTTAGGGGTGGAGGAATAGAAAAATTATTCTTGCAACACCAATGAGAGAAAGTACAGATAATGCTTTACATTCTGCTGTGAAGCTTTCTGTCTTCTCAAGTGTAATGCTAAATCATGTTATTTCCCACAGTTCATGTTTTTCATTATCAGTGGCTGTTTGGGGTCTGGCTGTGTTATAATTTAATATGAAATGATTAAAGAGATGTGACTTAGAGTTTCTCGTAAATCCGTGTCCAGAAAGCATGGATGCCTAAATTAGCCTGTATGGTTTTTTGTCTAGTTGAACGAGGTAATACTGACCAGTTCACACTTGTTACATGAACTGACGCAGTGTGCTCATTCGCCAGTTTTGAGCTGATTGAGGAAACAAACCTGGTTGCACTTTTGTGAAGCAGCCAGTTGGATACTGCTATGATAAGGTCCCAGGCTTGTTTCTTCCAGGATATTCTGCAGCACCTTACCTTTCTCTCTCTCTTTGCAACTGTTAGTTCAGTAAGAAATACTTGAACTTTTGGTTGGTCAGAGAGACAGCAAAATGAGTATATGTCCCTGACTACTGGTGGGAAGCCCTGTTCCAGGTCTGAAGGGGGTTGGGGTGCAAGGGGAGGTCTCACTTCATTGGTATGTGTCCTGTTTGAAGTCTGGTTTTTTTCAAGGAGATAGTTATTGTCATAGGGAGCCAATGACAGAAGAGAAATTGCATCTGTGAATCTTCAACACCGCCTCCTTTCTGCACACCTAACCTTTCTTGAGGAGTTGTGTTTCTCACTGTCTGGCTCTGCTCAATTTCTGTCTTCCTGAACCCTGTTTCTGGTCACCCTGTGGAGGGGAGCCCAAACTCGCCAAATCCCAAAGAACTGGACACCACAGCACTGTTCCTTAAAACAATTTGGAAACAAGGCATTTCTCAACACTAGCAAATTAAGTGACATCAAGGTGCACTTGAGTCATTTATGTTGTTTTTCAGAGGAGTTGCGGTGCATGAGTGCAAATACTGATTTAAAATGGTTTTCTCTGCTCAGACTAGAAGGTTATACAGACATAGAAATGCTAATAGTTTTCCAGTTGTGAGACAAGGTGAAGTTAGACTGTTGTATTAACTTCTGGTGTGGTAGCTACTAATTTTGAATGGAGTGAAATAACATGAAGTCAGTGCAGAGCAACCATTGTGTTACTTGCTTTTTTTTAAATTTAAATCTTATGGTTTGTTGTCTACAAGTCCATACATGCCATTAAAAATAGGGCTTCAAGGGACTGTGAGGAACTATCAGGCTGATGTCCCTGACCCAAGGCAGACTCACCTGTCAGGAATGGTTTAGATAGTTACATAAGTGTCCCTGTAAATCTCTAGTGGTGGAGATTTTGCAGCCTCCATAACTGGTGTGTTTCACTGCTCATCTATTTCAAACACCAGAAAGGTTCCCTTATGTCAGAATTTTTTCCGTTGCAATTTTGAGCTAGTTACTCTTCTCACTGAGCATAGGAAGACTGTATTTCTTTCCTCTATATGAAGTCTCATTGTATGTCTTCATGGACTTTTCTAGACTGCATAACCCTGATTTTTTTAATGATTTGATAAGAAATCTGAAAGACTTCAACATTCACATTTGTCTAAATTGTTTTTTACTCAAAATTGTATACAGTATTCCGGCTAAAAGTCTCTTCTCTATTGACCAGAAATGAAAGCTTATGTGTAAAACACCTAAGAGTTTGTTTATTCATCATGTTGTAAAACTTGTAAAATCATGCAGGTGGGATATTGAGTCATGTTCAAATTTCTACTTACTGCAATACCAAGAAACTTTATGGAGGAGCTGATACACTGTCATACTGTTTATTTTGAGTTTTAGTAGTTGATTATTCCTACATGTAATACTTCATCCTATTTATTTCAGATCATTGGTGTCGATAAATTGAAAATTCTTGCTGTCCTCTAAAGAGCTCTCAGTTCCTACCTTGGAGTGTCTCCCATTTTTTTGTGTACTCTAGTAACACCTGCATCATCTGTGAAAACATAAATAGATTTGAAATCACAAACTACCAAGGAATTGCCTAATACATTATTCTTCATTAACAATTTCATCTTTTAAAAATGGACTTAAAGGGAGGCTAGAAGAGAAATGCAGTGAGAGGTACTAACACATGGGAACCACACTATTAGAAGGTCCCACATATGTATCCCATATCCTTAGGCTATACCCGAGGCACCACTAGGCTGTGCATCAGACATACTAGTGTTCTGGCCACACGGGTCAGAACAAAGATCCATTTTTCACTGCACTTATGTTTTTAGAGCTGTAAATTATTGATACTTAAGTATGGAATGCAGTTTTTTGGCCAGTTGTGCCACCCCCTGTATAGACTAGAGGAAATAATTGTATTTCCCTACATTGTTATGAAACCAGCATTTGAAACAGAAGGGCCACATTAGCACAGCTTTTGCTTTTTTTGCTTGCTTCCTTTCCACAGCACTTGCTCAGTTAAGAAAGCTGTCATGTTTTCCAAATTAGAGAAAGTATTTCAAAATGCTACAAGTAGTATTTCAAGTTACATAGTCCCACTGTACATAATGTAGCTTGTCTTACTATAGGTACTGTATCTTTCTTGTATGATAGAGATGACTGCTTATCATTTTTAAGGTAAAACCATAGTCACAACTGTTACTGCAGTCTTAACAGTTCAATCAGATTACAAGATCTGGAGGCTGATAGACAGGTCGATTGCCTGATGAAAATGGAAATGCCTAGGATGCCTCTACTATTCCATGTTATTGATTGTAAACTCCTATCTCTCTCTGCTTTGTTATGGAGATATCACAAGAGCAATATTCCCCCTGGCTTTTGTGAAGACACTGCACCATTTATGTTAGTGTTCTTTACCAGGTGAACAGTGATGTCCTTTTGTCTCTAAACATTTGTGCTGTTCAGCATGATTCTTTAACAGCGCAACTGGCACTGCTTTTTATCTGCATAAACATAAGTGGTTTGTTGTCTAGTCTGTCTGTAGTGGTTATTGTCACATGGCAAATAACTGTGTGAAAGATGGTTATGAAAACCAAGACTAAGAGAGAAAGCCACACAAGCAAGTAAATGATTAGAAGTTGATTCATTTGATATAAGTAAGTTGTCTTTCACTTATGATTTCACAGGCGGCTCCCTTTGTGTAAAAAAGAAACACAAAGAGCAGTGATGTGATCTGCATGCTTTATGGAGTTGGAAGTTTTGTAGTTGCTAGTTTTGTAGTTGCTTTTAAATTATGTGTAAGTGGTGACAATAATATTTGTGGTTCTGCTATCAAAATAGGTCTTTCAGATGCACTAGAATATCATTTGGGTATTTTTTAACATATACCACAATGATGTTTTGTATAAATTTATCAGGAAGGGGCTTTTTTTGTGTGCTTAGGTCTAATATTTAGCAGGTAGGACTAAACACACTGTTAAAGTTCAGAGAAGGTACTAGAAGAGCAAAACTTTTTAAAGGTTATCACATTATCAATTTTTAGTCTCCCTTTACAAGACCAGCTTCTAATGAGAAGGTGTTTGATGCTAATTTAAGAAAGCCTCAGAACTACGGCAGTGCGCTGACCTGGAGCAGGCAAACTTACTTCATCTATAATACATAAAAGATCAGAATTTCCTTTTGCAGAAACTATGCCGAGTATGCAGCTGGGAATAGAATGCTAGCTGGTTAACCTGTTGTTAAAAGACAACTCACTTAAACTTCCAAAAGTAGTTTAATTAGAGATTAAAATGATTAGGCTGCAATGAAGAACATAGTTGCTGTCCTGAGTTTAAAAGATGTTTAGAAACAAAGACATGAAATTAAGACAATTTCCCTCATAGCAAAACCTTGTTATTCTGAAGCATAATTTTCTGGTTTAGTCCTTAGTTCATCATATCTTTGTTCAGCAAACCTGTTGCTACAATTGAGCAAATTGCCAAAGATTAGTCTGAGACGTGGTCAGTGAAATTGAAAAGTGGCTAGATAGTGGCTAATGTAGTAGATAGAATAGCTTTTAATGTTTTGTCTCACAAACAGTGGATTTAATTGATAACATCACTTAATATTATAATAGTTACTGAAAACAACTGGGGAAACATCCTCATATTTAAGAATAAGTTTTAACCATCAGAGATGAGGGTGAACATTATGGTGTAAATGCATGCAGCTTTGCAGCAAAGCATGAGCAAAAAAGCTGGTCCCAGGTAGCAGTCAGAATCCCTATACCAGAGAAAGATAGACTTTGGTTATTTCCCTGTCCTTAGCAAACCCCAAACTTGTAAAAGCAGCAAACTTATCTTAACTACTGTGTATTTGTAAAATTTCCTCACTTGAATAATTTTTGTGGAAGGAACTGCTTGTTGGACTTAACTTCAGATGCAAGGAACAAAATGCTAGCAACAGATCCAGGTTTACAGTAGGTTCCAGAGGAAAACAACACTGATTGCAAATCCATAAGGGATTTTTTCTAGTTTCTCATTTCTTGCAAAGATTTATTGCTAACTTATTTTCTGTATGAATACCAAAATACAGTGACACTTCAAATCCACTAGAGCAATTTATTAAAAACTGTACTTTTAAACTGGGCCCTTTGTCAAATGTAACAGATTGGGTAATTGACATTTCCTAACTTTAACTTTGAAAATACAGAAAAACAAAGAAGTTTATACTTCAGCATAATTTTATAACCAAACTTCAAAAATGGTCTCTGACATTGTCTGAACACAGACTCTTTCAATAACAAGGAAGTTTGCATTTGCTAGGAACTTGTTTTCCCAATGGCTTTTTTTTTTTTTTTCTGGTGAAAAGAGCTTAGAGCTCCTATAAAAATGCTGACTGAGTTTTAATACTGGGTGTGGTTCTGTGGTACTGACTGTGGTTCTGAAAAATAAGCTACTTAGGATTCATGTTTTCAACGTGAATCTTAAGCAGCAAAGATTAAGATGACCACCTATGAGTTTTAATGTACCAAGATGGTGATACATTACACATATATGATACATTTATATATAATGTGTATATATACTCTATACACACCATACATATGTAGACACACACCCACCATGTATATACAAATATATATAGTGCACCTATGAGGGCCAAAATTAGGCTAAGGTACGAGGCACAATCATCAGGATTCACAAACTGAGAACTGCATAGGCCAAACATTAAAATGAAGTAATTTTAATAGTGCGCAAAAAAAAAAAAAAGTCAGTAGTTTACTATTTGAAGATATTCCTAATTGTAAATATATTTCTATTTGCAACCAAAAATGCAGTAGCTGGGTTGTTTTTTTTTTTCAAAAATATCAGGTATAATATTTGAGGCCAAATAAATTACTGTAACGTGTTTGTGGAACTGAATTATAAAACTAGTAGTCCTTTATACAACCTTGAGAAAAAAGCTTTACAAAGACCTTTTGCCTTTGTAGAAGAGCATATTGGCAGTGTGTATAAAGCAAATACAGTAAGTCCATTTGGAGCTCAAGCTGTACAAAAGTCAATATGTGCTAGTAATTCTCTATGCTGGCTTGTTGGATACTGCACTTTACATCTGGGACACTCAAGAAAGCTTTCATCAAGTAAGCTTGAATGTTTCAGGGAAGGACTTCTGTCATACATGGTCAGCTTCTCTTCAAATGCAGCTTGCAAATCTTCTTGTGGTTCCATATGTACAGATTCCTGGAGTTTCTGGAAAAGGAGAGGCTTTAGTGTAAAACTGGGACATGCATGTGCTGAGCAGATACTGTAGGAAAAGAAATACCTAGGTGTCACAGCACACAAGCCTCATGTGTGTTACAGCACTAAGTGCAGATTTTTAGAGATGGGTAAATGCAATTCTGCTACTTGCATTAATAATGGAGGGCCTGCTGTACAATTCTAACACCACATTGAAATGAGGTTGCAGTTAACTTTGCTGTAGATTATTTAAGAGAGATTTCTCAAAATGTCTGATGGGGAATCCCACCCCAACCATCTTCCTAGCCACTCACACACTGTCTTTCCTCAACAAAATGATGCCTCAAGTCCTCTCTACATAGGATACTGCCTAGTTACCTTCCCAAAAACCGCCATTGTCTCTTCTCCTCCTCATTCTGTGCATGAAAACTGTCCTTAATTGTAAAAGCTGTCGATTTGACAGCTACTCTTCCAGCTTCTTAGCACAGAGAAACTCAAAGCTCTTAACTTCCTTGCCCTGCCTGAGCTTCTGCTCTCCTTCCAGCAGACAGGTTTTCCAGTGGCCTCCCCTGGCAGCAACAACAGTCCTTGCAAGTGTGCATGACTGAAGAACATCAGTATCTCAGGATTCATTCCATTCCCTTCCTCATTTGAGAAAATGCTTCCAAGTAACATACAATTAAGAGAGAAAGCAGCCTGGCAGAGTCTGAGTTCCTCTCATCTGCAGCTTTCTAGCTTTTGCATTCATCTTCTCTGTAAAAATCATTAGATCAGGTCTGGGGCCACTGTGAGGGACACGGGTTCCTGATTTCCATTTTGAACATCATTTCAGTCCAGAACTGCAGTTTTGACAATCCTATTCGGCTGTCACCTCATCTTACAAGATACCTTAGAGTTCCAGAAGAACCAACAGTCAAAATGTGTTTCTGCTCAAAACCAGGGCAATCCTGGATACAACAGAGCAAAACAGATGAGTGGCTTGCTTAATACTTAACCTTTTGCTTTGGATTTCTCCATTAAGTCTAGGGCTCAAATCTAGCTGTCTGTCTTTGGGCTTATATAATAAGTAGCAAACAGACCACAGTCCTCATAACAAATGTTCTTTTTCATTGCAGTAGGAAGCTTGTATTTTTGGAAATAAAGAACCCAGGTTTTAATGACCCACCCATACTGTATCAGAGGTGGGAGAAAAATTCGACTTCTACATTTAAGGATTGTGTGTTGTTCACTAGCAGCAAGTCTTCATCGAAGCTTACTGCAGCTTTATTGTGCAGCAGACAAAACTAGGCAACACCTAGTGATACAAAATACAGTTATGTTCCCTGCTCAGGAACCTGCCTGGTCTGGATCACCTTCTGCAGTACTAGTTCTCTGTGCACGCTCTAGAGAAGAGCAGTGCCTAGCTAGCTGACATTGGGTTCTGCACACTGGGGCTGCATACCTAAAGGATGTCAGGACCTACAGCGAGTATCTGGCGACATTAACAGAATGCTCATTACGCTTGAAATAAGGTCCCAAAGTGACAAGATGAACATTCACGCAAAATCCCTGGCTGAATTCACCTGCAAGTTATTCGGTACATACCAGAGGTTCCAGACTGGTTATGTGCTCCCTGGCCTTGCGCAGTTCCTTGAGGGCTTTGTTTAACTGATGCTGCAAGTTCTTGCGATCAAGCTTCTCATTCTCAAAGTCTGTGGTGCATATCTGGATCTGGTAAAGCCCCAAAGTAGAAATTAAAGAATAAAGGTCAGAGTTATTAAGAATTTGGGGTGGGTGTGTGTAGAAATTATATATTTAAAGTACATTTTACTCTGCAATCATCTCCTAAGATGGGATTTTAAAATTTAATAAAATAAATAAATAAACCCACTTCTTGCTTTCATTACAATGCAATTCATACATGCCAAATTATTAAAATCTTCTCCCTTAGTAGAGGTGGAGTTTGAAGTTCTTTGGTTGCAGGGTATTCCAAGCTGTGTTGGCCTTAAGCTGAACATTTTATAGAAAAGTATACAGTGCAAATTCTCATTAAAAATGCCAATTTCTACTCCAGGATCTTTCTGTCCAAACTGCCTTGCTATGAGAAACTATGGCTACTGCTGTACACCCAAGCTTACAAATAAATGTAACTTTTTTTTCCAATAACATCTATGTATCAGGAAGAAAGTACTTGGAAAAGTAAAGAAGATGGAAACTATGAGAATACAATTATTTGTAACTTTATCAAGAATACATATTATAAAACTTCAATGAGGTGATTTGCTTTAGGATGTTTCCCATATGGGAAACAGGTTGTACAGTTGAACAGGTGATTGTGGAGAAAAATCACATCAGGTTTGATTACATTTACCTATAAAAGGTTACAGATTTTCCTCTTTACAGAAAATTTTTAGAAGCATCAAGAAATTATTCACAGTTGAATACTCATGTCTAATATTACTTTAATATACTACTCATTCTTAAATTTGAAGTTAGTCTGGAAAGCCTTTGTGCATAATACATCAGCATCTTAGCATGTAATTGGGTACCTGTTGTTCCAATAAAGCTATCCTTGTGTGTTCCTCCTGCTGTTTGAGCAATGATTTACCAAGAAGTTGCACCTACAAGGCAGAAAAACATTTGTAACAAGCAACTTCCACATACAACATTTAATAAGCTTAACAAATAATGAATCTGAAAAGGGATAGAAATAAACTTACTATTAACCTTGAGGATGAACTAGATTAGAATCGATTAAGTATTCTCTCACTTCTCCCTCTTGTATCCCACAAGACCAGGGAAATAAGCAAACAATTAAGTTCCTTGTTTAAACAAGTAAATTTCACTGAAGTTTGTATTTTGAGCAGACCAATAAATCAAAGAAATAATTCTGTTTTAACCACAATGACATGAGTCTAGATACAGGTAAAGTACAGTTACCAGAGCAAGTGAGCAATGGTCCATTCTGAGTAAGTGTGACTTTTCAGCTCTCTTGATTCTTTGCTAAGGATCTTAAACCTCCGAATGTATCCACTCACCTGACATAAAAGATCTTCAGACTTTTTCTTTTCTTCTCTGAGCTGTCCTTTAATTGTTTCATTTTCTTGTTTTAGCCTCTGCACTTTCTCTCCTTTCATTTTATTTTCATTTTCTAGAGTCATTTCAGCAACCTGTTGCGACTGCAATAAGGCATTTAAACTTATTTCTCTTTGTGTTTCTTCATACTTCTTTTTGTATTCATTAAGTTCAGATCTCAGCTGGGTTATAGTGCGTCTTTCAGTCTCAAGATCACTCTTGGCAGTTAGTAACAGCTGGTCATAATATTTTTGCTTTTCTTCTTGTACATGACCTTAATGAGTCAGAAATGAGTCAGAAATAATGGAGATAGTAACATGGGTGGGGAGGAGAAATTACTTAAAAATCAGAACACCAAATCCTTGACAGCATTTTAAGGCATACTGATAGAAATTTACATGCTAGGCTATTGCACAGCTCAGATTGCCACCAAACTTCAGTTAAAACAGCTTTCAATAATTTTAATGCGGTCTCCTTCCCAGTATAGTTACTGGAAAACTGCACCTTGGTTTGTGTGTAGTATTCTGTGCTGCAGATACTTCCTTCACTAACCCTCTAACAATATTGTATCCTTTGCTGACTACACAATCTCCATGACCCACACGTAGTTCTTCTACAGTCTCATGCATTATACTGACACATGGGAATCAAGGCCCAAAGACATTAGATTCTTCATGTCCAGATTTAGACTCCTTCGCCAAGGTTCTGGTACTGTTACCTCCCCAGAGATACTCTGGGGACCTGATGGGCTGCTCTTCACAGTTGCTGGCCAAAGCCAGACCATCCATTGTCTTTTGCAGACCATCTTCTTCAAACTGTATGCCATCATTTATTTCTAAACTGCAAATAGAAGGGACTAGGATAGGTTTTTTTGATAAAAAAAGAATTGCCTGCTTCTTGTCTAGTGACTGCTACTGAAACTAGAGTTCAAAACTTTCTGCTTGTTGATTCAATAGAAGTTTAACAAGTAGGGGAAAAAAAAGGGCATTGTATAGATACTCAGCAGTAATACAAAATATACCTAGAAGCAGATCAACAAGTGCAGAATTTCACAGGCTTTGCTGATTTTTGGCACTGTAAATTTCTTGACTTTGATGCTTTTCCTATTGAAGGCTTCCCCTCATTCTTCAAAGTGTAATTTACTAGGTAAAGTTTCTTGCTTGACTGTCATCCCTCCCCTCAGCTATGAGCTAAGCCTTACCTTCTCATTAGCAATACTCCTTTATAGGGTGGTGAGATCCTCAGAGATACACCAAATTTTTCCATAGAAAAAGTTTTCATACCTTTAAACTTGTATAACTAGGTTCTTAGAAACTTGTATTTCTGCTATTGCTTAGCTGCTTGAAGAGAAGAACTTTCTTGTGCCCTTACTCCTTGTCTCCTGGCTGCTCTGATGACATACCTTGTCAGTAACTCTTAAGTTACTTTTCCTAGTGAGCTACTTCAGTCTACCTTCCTCTGAAACACTGTTCATGGATTTCTAATCAGCACCAAAACAAGATTATGGTGACATTTTACCATTTTCCATAAAGATTTAAGCAGTAACACAGAAACTGAGCCAGTGCACGTGAATTACTAAGTGGCAAATATCTGTGGGAATACTCTTACTCCAGATGATGCCAGTTCTATCTAGTGAATTTACTGTGCAGGTCAATCGCTGCATGTATGAAATTAATAATTTCGTAAGAAGAACAAGCCAATGCCTTCTGGTTGCTGTGCTCAACATGATTTTAATTTTAGTCCACATGCTGGTCAAGCACAAGTCAATCTGAATGCATGATACTGAGAGGGTCCTCACTGAGGAACTGCGTAGCACAGAAGTGACCTAGAGGTGGCCAGTTCCATATTGCAAAACACTGGTTTGGATAGGTGCCAAAACCTATCACACATTTTCATGCCGTCTAACAACTGCTCAGGTGAGTAAAGAATGTGGCAGTCTTGAGTCATTTTTACAATATTTATTTTGAAAAAAGTAAATTCAAAAACCCTGATCCACACCTAGCAAATAAATCCTTAATGCTTCCGTTGTGCAGGTTGAAAGTGTACTTTGAAGGATGGGAGACATATATATATTTGCCTCAACACTTTTTATTTGCCACAAGCAGAGAGGTTGCAAATAGAGCGTCAAGGCTGTTAAAAAGCATCGCTGAAGTAGATAAGAACATTAAATACTTGTTGATCTAGTAATATAGCCAGATAACAGGAAGCAAAGAAATTTTACTTGGTCAAGTTTTACCATTAAGAAACCAAAATGTTGAGAAGAAAGTATTGATTTTGTTTGATTGTGCTATAATTTGTTTTCAGAAAGCTTATTATATAGATAATTATGGTTCAGGTCACTTGTGGGGAAAAAAACTAAGTTGTTACCTTCTGAATTGAATTCTTTTGATTCTTGTTGGCTAAGTATTTCTGACTTCTGTTCAAGTTCAAAGATCCTTCCAAGCAGTCCCCTGACATATGCTTCACGTTGCTGGTCATACAGTAGCCACTGTTGGTTTTTCTCAAGAGCCTTCATAATAAGAAACAGAAGAAGAAACCAAAAAACCATCTGGTAATCTTTCAGATTTTAAAAGTATATTCATACATACTTGCAGCTTACAACTATATATTGTAGACTTTAAAGATAAGCTAGTTAATTCTGCTGCAGTTGTAGTATCTTCTCTCTACAGTAAATAAAACCCATCTTCATTTGTGAAGTTCATAGAATGGTAGGGATTGGAAGGGACCTCTGGAGATCAAGTCCAACCCCCCCGTCAAAGCAGGATCACCTAGGGCAGGCCACACAGGAACAGATCCAGGTGCGTTTTGAAAGCGTCTAGAGAAGGAGAAGTCAGGTGATTGGACATAAGTTAAAATTGCAGATAGATTAAATACTGATCACCTTACTTCTTGGAACAAGAACATTTAAAAAATAATAATAAAAATTAAAAACAAAAGGCTTTCATGAGTCATGCCCAGGTAATGAAGAATTAACCTTTCAATCTCGTATATAAAACAACAGATCATGAAAATGGAATAAACTAAAACTGCATCATTTCAATTTACAGTCTGTAAGAATAAGGACGTGAATTTTTTTATCTGATTGGATCATAGAATTATTCTATGTTTTAATCCAACCTCATGCTATCCCAGGCAATGTCAACTCAAATTTCAGACCAGGTTCCCCGAGGGTCTTGTTTTGTCAGCAGCCACTTTGTTCTGATGTTCCAAGCAGGTTTGCAAGCCTTTTTATAATTTAAATTAGTGTCTTATCACAAAATAATTTTAGAGGGAAGCATACCCTCTGAGGTCGCATACTACCCAAAAATGTGTATGGTAATAATTTACATTCTTATGCATCTTGATACAGATGAGTTGTACTTGCCATGTTATACAGGAAACTTACATCTTTCAGTTGTTTTTCAATTTCATAAAGATTAGTTGGTGATCCAGTGCTGTTTGTTACAGCTTCCTGCAGACAAAGAACACTCTGTTAGTATTCTTTAGAACAGATGTTGGAAACACAAAATTTAGTCCTGTATAATCTCACATAAATAGCATACAAATATTTTAAAATGGGAAACAGATGATGTGCTTTTGGCGTTTAAAAATCTTTAGAGGTCCTCTTTAAAAAACAAACAAACAGCAAAGTTATGTAGAAAACCACTTCATAGATTTAAAATAAAATCTCCTGCAAGATACAGGACAAAGATTTGCATTTAATTTATTCCATAACTCTGCAACTCATAGTTACATTCAAACATTTCCTAAGAAGACTATCACGTGTCTTCTGCTGAACTGTTATCTTGAAAGACTTGAAAGGTGCAGGAAAGCTTCTGAAAAATTAAGATATTTAGGGTATTATTTCTATACGTGGAAAAGGTAAGCATTTGTTCTATTTTCATATCCTTATAGCAGTTTGACACAATAAGCCAAACCTATAGGAGTTGCTGGGGAAAGACAGAGAACTTGACAACTTCACTGGGGTAACAGGAGGATTATTAACTTCTGGGAAACCATGCAAGCCTGTCCGGAACTAAAAGGATACTGACTGGTTTTCTGAGACCTGATCCACAGTAGAGTGGTTAAAGTATGAGATCCATCTAAAACTACAGCAGTTAAAGAGTTATGCCTCTTTCATAATCTGACATATTTATTCACTGCATGATAGAAAACTTTTCTGAAACTGTGTAGATATCAGTCAGAGGAAACTCTAAGGGGATAACGGAGATTACTACTGAAATCCAAACTACATTTTCCCAAAGTTTTCCTGTGATTTTTTTGGAACATGATTTAGAACAAGTTTTATAACTGCAAAAATATAGGAGAACTTTGAATGCAATTTTTAAACTTCAGCACTTCCTAATAAAACTAGATTTAGAGGCATCCCAATTGCTCAGATTCCTATTTCTATGAACATTAGAACCCTGCCTCAGTGAAAACTTGCTCAGAATTATCATACAACTGTTAGTTCCATTTCAGAGTATACCTCCTGCTCATATGCCACCTAGCAGTTTCAAGCAGCATTGATAGACTTGTTTGCAGGCTGAGACACTCGAAAGAAAACTGGTTTTGAACTAAAAGGTATCTTGGTAAAGATACCATGGAAAAATATCATGGAAAGCTGTTGAATTAACATATATTTAAAGTTCTCTTATCAAAATTAAAAATCTCTTGAAATTGAAAATAAACACGTTGAATTTAAAGTTCTCAAGATACTGCATTATTAGAAGTGACAAATATATGTATTATTATTGAAAATTAGCAGACATTAAATATAACATTTTGCTATGTATTTGGCTAAAGCAGAATTCCTAGAAATTACTCAACTTCCGCATAGAGCGTGGGGAACCAGCACCATCTGCAGGTCAAAAGCTAGAAAAGACTACTAGGCACCTACTTTTAAGCACCAACTTCCCTGAGCCCCTTCTTGAGATACCCCTGCATTTTCCATTGAACACTAGAACAGGCACATAAATAAACAACTGAACAAAGCTAAATGTTTTTGTAAGAGCTGCCAGGTACCTGGCATCATACCTGTTAACCACTTTAAACGAGAGAAGCAACTCATTATTCCTCTCCTCTCTTGTCACGTTGAAGTATTTACCATGTGTGATGCCATATAAAGTACAGGCAACTAGTTTTAACAACTCAGGAGCAAATGAGGATTCATAAGAGCAGGGACAAGAAAGATATTCTCATGGCTGAAGCTGAATTAGGCAAGGAGCTAACTTTTGGAGACGACCTGTCTTCATACAAAAATATTTCAGCATGTAACACAACTTACACAATAGGATGTATTCTTAACCTTACAACAGGTTTTGGTGCTTAGTGGGTGCAAATTCCAAGTCTAATTTAACTGTAAACAGCTTAGACTTGGAATTTGCAATTACAATGTTTCTTCAGTGCTTACCTGGGATGCCTGAGAACTACCAGCTCTGTTTTCAAGCTCAGAACATTTTGCAGTGATAGTGGATAAATTACATTTTAACCGGTTCATTTCTTCTGATAGTGACTGAAGTAACTGTTCTCTCTTTTCTGCTTCCTTTGTTTTCTCCTCTAGTTGACTTTGTAAGAAGGAGACTTCACTGTTTTTGGGTTTGGACCTAAGCTTGTCTTTCAGGTTTTGGATTTCTTTGTCTTTCTCTCCAAGAAGATGGTTGTGTTTTTCTTTTTCCTTTTCAAGGGAAACAATTTTCTAAATGAAACAATAAAAAAAAACCAAACAAGTTTCACTCTGTAACAAATGCATTAGCAAGTTTACAACAGTTTGAGAAGATACTAACTTTCAAAGGTTCTCTCAAACTTTAATTAGCTGAGAATATTACTTTTTACTCATAAAAGACAAGAGTACAGTGATCATCACAATACTACACTGCTAATCTTAAATATTTAAAACAACAGTAAAAACAGTATAAAGTAGATGAAACAAGGAAAGAATGCAAACAAGCAAGTTTCACAGACTTGGTAGGTACTCCGTTTTCATAGAATCATAGAATTGTCAGGGTTGGAAGGGACCTTAAAGATAATCTAGTTCCAATCCCCCCTGCCTTGGGCAGGGACACCTCCCACTAGAGCAGGTTGCTCAGAGACCCATCCAGCCTGGGCTTAAAAACTTCCAAGGATGGGGCT
>WTSP01013339.1:2395-17741 GCA_025331215.1 Actenoides lindsayi | reverse complement strand
GTGTGAGAGGGCGAGAGGGGAGGGGGGGGGAGGAGAGGAGAGGAGAGGAGAGGAGACTCCATGAAGACCTTATTGCAGCCTTCCAGTATCTGAAGGGGGCCTACAAGAAAGCTGGGGAGGGACTTTCTACAAGGACCTGTAGTGATAGGACAAGGGGTTATATCTTCAAACTGAAAGAGGGTAGATTTAGATCAGAAATCAGGAAGTAGCTCTTCACTGTGAGGGTGGTGAGACACTAGAACAAGTTGCCCAGGGAAATTGTGGATATTTCATCACTGCATGTGTTCAAGGTCAGGCTGGATGAAACTGAGCAACCTGGTCTAATGGGAGGCGCATCTGTCCATAGCAGGACACGTCCATAGATGATCTTTAAGGTCCCTTCTAACCCAAACCATTCTATGAGTCTTTGATTCTATACATAAACGATCTATAACACCTTTAGAATACATAAGTCAAACAATGTATCCAATGCCCAGTTCACTGGAACAGGTATTTTTTCCTCTCTCCAGCTGTATGGAATTTGTCTGACAAAAAAGTCTTAACCACTCTGGAAATGCTTACTACACAGAATTGTGAAATGCAAATTCTACGCAACTATGTCAGAGAAAAGCATGTCATTTCATAAATATTAAAAACTGAATGGCAGTACTCAATTAAAGCTAAACCGAAAACACACAGAGGCATATGCTTGAAAGAGAGGTAAAAATGCAGTATTGCAAGAAAAATATGCTGTATTAATACATCCTCGCTTGTAATCCTGACTTTATTGCAGTGTGGAGTTTGTCTGAAAATCAATCTGTTTGGCACTTTTATTACTATTGTGTAAATGGAAAGAGTAAATGAACCATTTTCTGCCTTTACTTTCTGTGGAGAGTAATGCTTCAGTTTTCCACTTGACTGTAGTCTACCCCCTTTTTTTTTTTTTTTTTTCTGAAATTGCAGAAACGCTTACTCCTTGGGATGTTTGATATTGCAATTATTAGTTATGGCAGTTTTCTGTTCTGTTAGTTTTTTTGTAGGCAGGAGTAAGATCTGTCTCTAATCTTACTTCAGTCTCTCCTGCCCTCAGCCATATTCATGGCACAGACCAGATCCAGTAATTCCACTTCTAACTGGGGAGCCCAGACTTGGACCTACCACTCCATTTGTGTCTCATTAAAGTTAAGGAGATGGGAAGGATAAGTTCACTTGATCTTCTGGCAACACTTCCTACTATAGCCCATGATGCTGATGGCCTTCTCCACTGCAAGGGCACATTGTTGTCTAATGGTCAACTTCATGGCTGCATGGACCTCCAGCTTCTTCCAGGCTGCTTTTCAGCTGACTGGTTGCCAGCATATAGTGGTACATGGGGTTATTCTGTGTTGACTGGACAACAATAACTTTGGTACTTTTTTATTTTTGAATATTTGATTTCAGTCTCTTAATTTCCTTCTTTTATCATAGGTTTCAGTTTATTAGATAAGCACATAGACCCATAGAAGGGTGCAAGTTTGTTCCTTTCACTTGAGATTTCTGAATGTTTATCTTTTAATGTTTTGCCAGATGTGTGTATATATATATACACACATCACAGCATATTAAAATGTTGTGCTTACATAAGATACAAGAGGAATACATTTGAAACTACGTACATTTTTATAGTTAGACTCAATCCTCATTACATAAATATCCCATTGGTAACTTCTGAATACTAAGGAAATAAAAAAATGTTAGCTTTATCACGGAAAACCTCTGAGATTCTATCTGATTTTCTCATACAAAACCCTGTCAATTCCTGCATATGTCCCTGACATGTGAGTTTAAGCACTATAAAGGCAACAATATTGCCTTATATAGTGTTTATAATTATATGTCCTCATTTCTAAGCTTAAATAATATCAATCTAGAAGTTTTACTTAAATTTAGGAACTCAAAAGCGTGTCTCCAATGAATTAGCCATTAGAAATGTTAATTTCCAAGCTAGGTATCTTCCTTGGAGCAAATTAATTCAATTTTATTTATTTAATTTTATTTTGCTGATTCTCATACTTTTTACATTTACTATCACATTTTTCCAAAATTTTCATTCTTGAGATGAGGAAATCTTCTGCTCATTTGTATTTAGTATCAGTTACAGCTGGCCTACAAAATGCAGGGGGGAGAAATCTGTAACATCAGAGAAGGTGTCAATCTAATTCCAAGCAAATATTTGCATATTTTCCTTATCTGGGATTCCTAGATGAATATTTAAGTGACTGAAGTATGTTAATGTGGTTTTACATGTAACTTTTCCCTTTATTGTTTGCAACACATAAAAAGCTTCAGAAAAATAAAGGAACTGAAAAAGAGAGAAGATGAGTAAAGATTTTTAAATTCCTTTGGGAAAAGAGCCTGGTAAACAAAAAGTTCACTCTTCAGATATTAGTCTTCAACAAACCATCAAACAAGGCTAAAATTTACTCAATCTCTGGGAAACAAAACAAAACAAAACAACAAACAAACAGAAAATTATGATGAGGGTCACTAGCTACAAAGCTCAGCAAATACAAGGAGATAAATACCACTATGGGGAGTGCTTCCCAGGGGGAGAGATGGATTCAGCATTGCAGTGGGACCTACAGAGATGTGGAAATAACAAATCAGAGTTGCCCTCAGAGGTAGGCAAAGAAAGACAGCTCAAAGCCCAGATAATGTACAATTGTCAGCACATAAGAGGTGTTCTGCACTGTGCTGAATTTGAAAGAGCTCCCAGAGCTAGTCAGATTTCTGCTTCACTATACATACACAACCAAAAACTGACCAGTGATTCAATACAAACATTCCTTTTACATGGCTATATTTTACCTGTCAATATGATAAGAACATGTTCATCTTTTTGCCCGTTGCATTCTCTTGCATTTCGTATCCCTTCACAAGAAAGAGTAGCATAACCCTCCCTCTCACTTTCAGTATTTATCTTTAGACTATGTTTTTCCAAATATTCAACATGATACGTATTTATGCCTCAGAAACACTGAATTATACTTGATATGATAAACCAGGTACTCTGACAAAAAAATCCTTGATAATTTTTATTGATTTATTTCTTCATGATTTTAACTCTTGTCTCCAGAATTACGCAGTTTGAAAGACAGTATTTTAAAGCCGAGATAGTTGAATACACTTTCTGATTTCTCCCTCCCTCAAGAATGGCTTAGTCCTTACATAAATGATATAATTTAAATTACACAGAAAACTTGTATATTACAAAGACATATTGCAAGCTTCAGCCCATGTAACTGAAGAAGAAAGTTCTCAGGCAAGGTGGGAGGGAAGATTTACATTTCCTAAAGTTCAACAAAAAGCTGCAGGTAGTCAAGTCAAACTAGATGAAAGAAGGATCACTTGTTGTTTAGGCAATATAGTTAAATTCCATGCCAGAATAAGGGACTTAGCTGCACACGAGATACAAAAATGTTGTTAAAATATCTTTTTGAAATTTTTGACTTATTTTCTATAAGATATCTTCAATTTGATTTACAGAATCTACATATATATCCCTTTGTTTAGGGAAAACCATTTATGTGTACTCAGAAAAAAGCTGGTGGTCATTTTGTGATTGGCATTAACAGAGGGATTTACACATACAGCAGCTGTACCACTGCAAAATTGGCCCAAGTACCATTCAGCATGTTTCTTCCTGGAGTTAAAAGGTAACAAGTTCAATGCCAAATGATGATAAATAATAACATAGAGTGTGCTAAACTCAGTTCAGGTTAATAAGCTACTTCATATATACCATGCAGTAATGTGACAAAACTGTATAATGGATCATAGGCAATGTCCAGATAAATAAGAATGTATTTTTACTAAGAGTGGGATTATGTTTGCTGATCCTGCTTCCCCCTGCCCCCACCTCTTTGAAATCCATTGAGAAGTGTTTTTCAGACATGCCAAGAACAATACATTTTGCTCTACAGGTCTCACTCTTCATATCTTTCTTTTTCTACTTTAAATTCAGTTCAGTGTCTGCCTATTGTTGGCAAGATATTCTGGGAACATTTACTTATGGTAATATCAATTACTTTCACTTGATTCAATAGAGTAATTTAGGGCCAGGCCGTACCTGAACCTAATATAGCTGGGAATTATAAGCCCCTTCACTTTCCTTAAAATAACATCTCCCATCTTTTACTCTTTCCATGCATTTAGGACTGAGTAGGAAATTAGCAGAGACAAGGCCTGTGGGAAATACACCTGCATGGCTAATTTGATAGGTCTGATAAGAAACATGATAATGCCAATTGTCATCTGGCAGAAGGTGACAGACCTTTCAGTTTTATTTTTCTCTGCGTGTGTGCTTTTGGTTTTGGTTTGTTTGTTTTTTCAATTTTTGTTTTAAAACCAAATGAACATGACAGAATCACAGCTTTCCCCTTCTCATTTTTCCTGTGCAGCATAGCAACATGATAGCCTTCACCAGGGGGATTCGGAGAAGGCTCTACGTGACTTAGATTTCTGTCTTGTAGCAGAGGCCAGCAGGATGAGCTGGCAGTATTTTGACTTCTCTCATTTGTCTCAGGACACCCTGTTGTGGTAGGTAATCCAGCCTGGCAACAGAGGCTGTCATGTGCCCCGGCAGTAGCAGCAGTGGGACGACCTCTCTCCCAGCTCCTCGCAGAGGCGAGGCAGCTCTGCAGGAACTGGAAGACATTACACGGACAACACCAGGAATGAAGCTTACCAGCTGTTCCTAGACATGAGAGAAGTGAAATACCTGTCCAGTCTGCCTGATCACAATCAGCAGCCTGGATGGGGTTCTACCTTCTTTCTCCCCACTGATGACCGTGCAAAGCAGGTAAGGATGTGTCCCTGCACTCACTGTAGTTTGGGAACTGCCAGCTGCCACTGCTGCCTGCCTCCAGGGGCTTCTCTGAACTGCCTCCTGCCCGTTGTCAAGAAAGAGTCACCAGCTGCTCTGCTCATGTACCTACCTCATCAAAAGTGTTTCTGTTCCTCTCTGCCTCTCTTTTATTGCAACTCATGTTTCTTTGCTTTATCTTACAACAAGGTCTGATACATATTGTTATGATGCTGATCTTGTGCTCTTGAAATTTAACCTTCTAATTTTTTCATGAACAACAGACTGTATATTGAGTTTTTGACTGCACTTAATATTGCACAGGATATAGAATATTGTTATTATTGTTTCATATAGAAAATTATGTCAACTCTCCGATCCTATGCTCTATGAAAGAATATGTTTGCTACCACATGCAATATTTTTTTGAGCCAAGTTTTATTTGTTCATGACTGAAAGATTGTTCATCACTGGGAATGGCTTTTTATATATGTTAATAAAATTATGACAAAATGTTTACCAGTGTTGTTATCCACCATAAGATATTTTTTCTGTCTCCATTGTTCTGAGTGTCCCTTAAAAAATACACAGCATCAGTTACAAAACTAAGACCATACCTCAGGTAGCAGGAATAGTGTATTTACAACCTTTATCAAGGTTAAAATTCTCCAGATACATATATATATATATATATATATATATAAAAAAAAAGCAACTGCACTCAGTGAACTCAGACAAAGACTGACAGGTGGAAAGTGTTTACTGCTAGTTCTGAGACACCAGATGCTTCTACTAGTTTTCAGTTAATGTAAGAAGTGGAAGATAACTATGATATTAAAAAACAAAACAAAACAAAAGAAAACAAAGCAGCCACCACTACAACAACAAAACAAACCAACCAACTAACCAAAAACCAGAAAACCAGGTGCCACTGCGTACCTTACAAAAAGAGAGAGGGGAGACAGATGTTTTCAAACAAAAATACAAAGGGAAAAAATAAAAAAGAGCACCTGGCTGATATGAATCCAAAAAACCCCTCAGTCTACCAGATTCTCAATATGAAGGTGGCTTGGTGAAGACGGGGAGAAGTGCAAACCTGTAAAGAGGGATGTGACAGAGATGTAGACTAAGGATGCATGGTTTACATCTTTTGTAAAATCTGCTAGTCTTTGTGGACATGAAGAGCATTCAGAAAGAATGAAAGATGTCCCTGTTTTTCCCAGAAGGAGAATTGGACAAAGTTGCAGAAGAACTGAACAAAAAAATTAGCAAAATTAAATGGAACATTAATAAAAATTGAACATAATTTGGTTAAGTGAAATGATAATGTTGATTTTGAAGGAAAAGTAGAAAATAGAAAGCAAATGCTTGAAACTTTGGGGTTGCAATGGTGATCTTATTCCTGCTGGGAAAAGATAGGAATTAAATCAAGGTGTAATACAAAAGAGTATTATCTATGGTTCCAGTGAAGTGGAATTTTATCCTGTAAAAATTAAAGAATTCCAAACAAATTGTGTTATTTTAAAATCAGGAGCTCAAGGCAATTGAGCAAAAATACTTTCAGTTCTTCAGGAGTTACGAGTATTAACAAACCCCCAAATCATATACTTGTTAAACTTTTTAGGCCGAAGCTAAACTGAAGATGCTGGAGTACATTGTTCACAGAATCACAGAATGGTTAAGTGTTGAAATGTCTTGGTCCAAACAGAATAGCCATCGGAGTGAATTCACTCCCTAGATACTGTAACTGTTATCCAACAACACTGTGGAAGACACGGAAGGACACCAGGTGTCCTGAGACCAATTCCAGTGCTGTATGTACCAAAATTCCCAAACATAGATAACTCATATCCTAATATACTGTATCCATGAAACTGCTTCAAGAGAAAGAATATCTCTTCTGTCTTTCATTAAAAAAATATTTCATTTTATTGCACGTGGTCTGCCAGCCATCAGTGTTCTACTTCATCACGTCAAAATTGTAGCATACTATATGTTTTTTATATTTTGTATTTCTGTGTCTAGACATGCTACATTGTGTTTCACTTTATATTAAAGTGATTTACTATGTCAAGACTCCTCATGAAAAGATTAAGCATGCTGCTGTGTATCATAAATATGAAGTGACAAGAAAAGTGGCATACCACATTAAAAACATACACATACATTTACCAAACAACCAGTCTTGGCTAAGAGAAGATAGATCCTTTCAAACACTTTTGTATCTGTTTTTCCACAGGCACTGAAAATTTAATACGAGAAATGACCTCTGATCTGTCTCAATCACCATCATTGCTGCCCATCAAAAAAAATAGTGATTATGACGAACTATGAATAAGAAATTATAAATGAAAGTTATTTAGAATAACCCCACTTAAAACGTATCCTGATGTCTCACTCAACATGTGTCTTGTGGTAGGCTGTGTTTAGAAATTTAGGGCAAAAGTAATAAAATCGAATTTCTTTTTATTTTATTATTTAAATTGGAGCAAATATAATACTAAGCCAGCTGTGAAGCTACTTCGGATATGTACATATCACCATAGGTATGCATCAACACATAGATATGACTGATCAGCTAGCTGTGTAAGAAGACACCGAATGAAGAGCAGTGCATGAATCCTGCATGCAGCCATAAAGGCAAATCCAGAACATAATTGCATTTGCAGTTCAGAAAAAAAATTTTTATAAATGAAAATTTAAAATAATTACATATATGAATTTGAGAGCAAGCAAAATTATTGAATATATCCATTTCTGTTCTTATTTGACTGTGTTCTACATGTCTATTATTTTGTTCCTTTTTATCATTTTTCTTAGCTCGACTGATCTACTCACTACCCTTATTTTGAAACACGTGGAAATGAACAAATCTCTCATTACAAAAATAAATCTGTCAGAAATACAACTTACATCTTTATGTATAAGTTTATCCAATTATTTAATGACTGGATCTTCTGGCAAGAAAATAAAATTTATCACAGTTGGCTTTAATGTCTAAAAATACTATCCTTTTGAGTCTACCAACTAACCAAAGAAGCCCAAAGTCATCACAGAGACCTTAAAAATAGCTGAATTTTGCAGCAGAGTAGTGAAATAGATAAGGATTTTGTTAGTAAAAACATGATGATTGGTTAATGGGCACATTCACTGCCAAGCAAATTACAGCAATCAAATTACCAATGCAACAGTATAAACACTCTGGGTTTTTTTTCAAAATTTGATCTTAACATGGTTCGTGCTTTGGATCAGGTTGAATTACTGGCAAACTTGAAATACAGATGGATGTTTCAGAGAAACATAAACTGTCAGTATGGACTTAAAAATCTTCAAATAAAATAACTGGCTTCTTTGAAGCCAAATATTTCTTGCAAAGATTAAGTCTGTCTGAAAAACTCCCACCTTAGTAAGACTAGAAGATTTGGAAATGCTGCAGACTTGAGTCTTGCAAAATCAAATGAAAATTTCTAAGCTATGTTTTATTATCCCTCATTATAAACTCTGATCTGACTTCTTTGAACTGGTAAGGTAATATTATATAAGGAACTGCTTATAAAATATTTCAGGAACACAGGAAAGGCTGTCAACAAAGTAAAAATACATCTAATATTAATGAAGAAAAACCCACATTCACTTCTATGAGCAGTAAGATATATACAAGGACTACACTGCCAATATACTACTGACTTTCAGCACACGCCACAGAAACAAGGGAAATGCAATACATACATCTTATCTGGACTACAGAAACATGTCTGATATGGTTCCTCATGGGAAATTATTAGTTTAACTGAGGGTTAGTAAAAGAATTCTAAAATACAGAATTAGCTTAGGGGAGTCAGGTTGTAGTGAAAGGGTAACTGGCTGGCTGGCAGGAAGTGACCAGGACAAATCCTTAAGTCCTTGAAATCTATCCTTTTAATATTTTTATTAATGGCCATGGCATGGAGAAAATTAATCAGATTAAGGAAAGATACTGAGAGCATAATGCTGGGATGCCCCCTCCCGAGGGAAAGGAGATGAGAAAACCACATGGGAAGAAGTAGATGACCTTGAAGACTGAATTACTATAGATGGGATGACATTCATAGAATCATAGAATTATTTAGATTGGAAAAGACCTTTAAGATCATTGAGACCAACAGTTAACACTGTTGAGTCCACCAAAATTCAACAGTAGAATGCAGAAGATTGTGCACACATGGACAAAGGAGAAACACTGCTGTTAAAACCTCAGAGCTCACCAGTTACAAGTGGCAGAGAATGAAGAAAACCCATGAACAATCTTTATCAACAGCATAATTATAAATGTGAAACATAGTGCAACTGTAACTGTATACAAGTATATATACCTATGTCTTTTACTTACATATAAAAGATATGTTTGTATACATATAAATCTATAGGAGTCAATCAGGTGGTATGTTGAAGCATAACAGGAAACTGATGATGCCATCACGCAAGATACTGGTAAAAATTAATATGAACTGGGGCATACATGAAATTTCCAAATTGTTGCAGACTTTAACCCTTAAAATATTTGCTGTATTATCACTGCAGAGTTATTCTGTTGCTATTCAAATTAGGACTGTTTAGGTCCTGTTTATCACCTGCAGACCTTGGAATACATAATTTTGGTGTAGAATAATAATTGTCTAATTATTGTTTAAACTCATAAAGATACCCAGAAAAGCTAGTAAGATCATCAGGGAATAGGGAAGCTATGATATGAAAATTAGTAAGCAACACAAAGACTAAAGAGATTAAATCTAATAAATAGATTGGGGCAATAAAACTCCAGGGAGAGAGAACTATTTAATCTAAAGAACAACATTAATACAGATCAAATGGGAATAAATTGGCCATGAGGAATTTAGGCTGATAATTGGAACATGTTTCAAGCCACACGAGGAATAAATTCCTGTAACCGTGTTCCATCAGGAGAAATGGAAGCAAAAGCCACAAAGTACTTTAAAGTTGGAGCTTCATCAATATATGGTGGAAATTATATGAGAGGGAAGTTTGGGGAGCAAGAGACTAAACCTGACCCAAAGCACTCTTCATTTCAGGTTTTATGGAGATCGGATCTCAAGGTGTAAGTGCTTACCCTTCTTTACCTGAAGTGTGAATAGGTCGCCTGACTTTGCATTTCCAAACTTGCTGCTTAGCAGCACAAGACTTCAATGAGACTTTTTGGATTCAGGCTCTGATCAATGAACATAGGCTTTGTAAATGAGTCTGTCTAAGATATTCTTGTTCTGGTGTTGTTCTGAGTTGATGCTGCTTGGAGTCAGCAGTTTCCCTCCCACCTTCCTTCACCTTTAGACAACACCAAACTCACTATAATCCTTTACTCATCTGACACTTCACCAGTTGCCAAATAATTAAAATAACTTCTCCTGCTTAAAAGCAGGACAAAAGCAACTCCCATTTCAAACCAGCTATTAGCAAGGAACTAGAGATGATGCCTACCCATGCTTTTGTAAGGACTATGACAATTAACATGTACTAATTGGTAAGAAATGCTAGTTACCACTACAGAAGCAGTAGTTTCACTAAAGGAAGCACGGGTGGAAATACTGGCTAAAGGAGCCGTCAAGCTGTCTAGTCCTTTTTGTCCTTGCAAGACAGTGCATCTTCTACACAGGCTTGCCATATTATGAAACTTTGCCTTCAGTCATCTGTTTGCTAAGATAATAATTAGTTGCCAACCAATGATCAACATCTGGGAAATACATCAGTTTTTGAGAGGACATTGATGGCATTTATCAAATTTATCAGTTATTGCAAGTAAGTAGCAACTCAGGGGCTTTGCCACATGTCTTTTATTTCTTTGCAAGCAGAAAGCATTACAAATGTAGCCTTGGGTACTGACCCAGGTCATGCATACAATGTGAACACTGTTCCAAGAAGCCTGTTCCAGCTCAGACAACATGTCTCCTCGGGTAAACACCTCATAGTTAATGTTACAGTAAAAGCATGTTTAAACTTGCAATGGCAAGTGTTTAAAAACTAGAAAGCACAGATTTAATTTGGGCTCTGTCTTTATTTGTGCAATATGACAGTGTATTTAACAACAGGTTCACACACCTTGTCTGCACCTTTGTCTTTCATTCAGGGCTCAGGGTGTTCTGTGCTCTAAAGACGAACTCAAGATATTTGCTAAGACAAATTTCTAGACTAATACTATCTCTCCATTCGAAAAAAATGCTTAGCTGTGGTAGAGTCAGATATGAAACTCTCTAATTTTCTGCATGTGTAATTCTCCTCTCCAGTATAATTTAACAGGTGAGCCTTAAAATAATTAAATGACGCAGGAACTCACGTCAGCAGAGTGAAGTGAAGGAAGCTACTTGCATGCTTAGAGACACACATGCTGGTAAGATTTGCTGAGCTCAATGTGTAACATAATTTATCTACTCTGTTCAATGAGGCTGAAAGTCACATATGAAATAAGACTCAGGTTGTATAACAAAACCAGATTTCAGGATCATATTTTTCCTTTCTTTTTATTTTATTATATTTCAGCACCTAATTATATCTTTTATACAATTTGCCTGGTGTTCAAATAGCAAACTCTATTACAGGTTTGTAAGCAATCAGATTTCTTATAAGATTAAGTCACATGCTGTATGAGTTGAACATATCTAAAAGGAAATGTTTGGGGTTTTGTTGGTTTTTTTTAAAGTAATTTTGTATATGAATTAAGTTATAATATAGAATTAAGTTGTACTATAGGATTAAGTTACAGCGCCATTTTCCTTATGCTTTTAATTTCAAGCATTTCATAAAAAGAGCACATTTACAATATGACCTAATTAATTTAGAACCTATTTCTTAAAAAAATGTCTATAGCAGCAACAGATGGCGAGAAGAAAAAGACCAACAAAATCCTGTTTTGAATATCGTCCAATTTGACAAAGAACCAGCTGCTATAATAAGCAGTCTTAACATCTAGAATGTAGTTTAAAATGGAACTCACTTATATCAGTTAAATATGGAATGCTTTAAGCAAAATTCTTTGCCAATAAAAGTTTGTGGTATCTTCTCATTTGTATCGAAGCGATCTACTAATTTCTATATTATCTGATGACTGTCAACACTTGTCATGCTAGTAAGGACAGAGAGAAGGAAGAGTGAACATATCTGCTCTTCCAAACAAAAAGCAGCTGTGTATACTGTATATAAAATAGACAAACATAACCAAAACTATAACCAAATTTCATCTCATGATTCCCTTTCTCTGTGAGCTAAGTAGAAAATGGACTTCAGCTGCTTTTAAAAAAAAAAAGTTAGCCTTGATTTTCCTCACAGTAAAGAACCTTTTTGAAGTAAGCATTCAAAATGTAAATCTAAATTTTTGCTGTTGAGATTTCTAACATCTCATTGTATTATCTGATACAATTCTTATTTTTATTAGGATAAGCTAATACACATTAAATTGCTTGTGGCTTTACACTGGTCCCTGCTTTTATGAATAAAGCAGTTTGGTCTCTTTCTGTTAGGTTTCATTTTGACATTCTTGGGCTCTGTCAGGATATTGAGAAGTTTGGCTAGAGGGAAATGACATTCCGTTTACAATCAAGAACTACGCTATGCCCTTTAAAGTACAGCTCTGTACTGGGAGTTCTGTCCCAGAGGAAGCTCAGGAACCATAAAAGGCCTCTAATAAAAAAGCGAAGAGGAAAAGCTCTGCCTAAGCCTGGGAGAAAGATGTCATTGTTCTATAGAGCAAACTGTCACCATGCAGGAGCAGAGATTGCTGACAAATACACAAAGGTAGTCAAACTCCAAACACGCTGGGTTGCCCTTTTCAGAAAGGATCATAAATTCACACTGCAGGTCAGAGACACAGCTAGAAATACAAGACACGTCTTCTGATTCTCAGCCTTTGGAACAGCATTGACACTTAAATCCCTCCTTGCCTGTTTTGCATCCCTGCCAGGATGGCGCGGGGAAAGAAGGATGCTGTTTCCCTCACACGTGTACCACAGAATGTGGCTTACCCTTAATTTTTCTCCAAATTGACAACAGCAATCATGCAAGGATAAGCCTGCTATCAGGGGCTATTAGCAATCCTGGGAGTCAAATTCAAAATCCAAAGGTTTCACATCAAAATGCGAAGCAAAACTATTTTGGACCTTCATCAAAAACTCAGAGAGAAGCAAATAAGGCAGAACTACTCATTTTTCAGGAATTATACTGAATGTGAAAAGAAAGAAAATTATATATAAAAAACCCCAGCACACAACAACACCAACCAACCCTAAAAACTTCTATGAAGTTGTCTTATAAGAATCCAGCAGTAATTGGAAGATGTAGCAAAACTGCATCAAGAGTATGCAAGGAATAAATAAAACTGTGAACGATACCTTTGGTAGGCAGACAGAAACAGTGTGATTTTCCAAGCTTCATTTCCATGGAAAACTGTCACTGGAATCATAGAATTCTACAACCATTTAGGTTGGAAAAGACCTTGAAGAGCATTGATTCCAACTGTCAACCTAACACTGCCAAGTCCACCACTAAACCATTTCTCTACCTCCAGGGATGGTGACTCAACCACTTCCCTAGGCAGCCTGTTCCAATGCTTGACAACCCTTTCAGTGAAGTAATTTTTCCTAATATCCAATGTAAACCTCTCCTGGGACAACTTGAGGCCATTTCCTCTTGTCCTGTCACTTGTTACTTTGGAGAAGTGACTGACCTCTACCTCACTACAGCCTCCTTTCAGGTAGTTGTAGAGAGCAATAAGGTCTCCCCTCAGCCTCCTTTTCTCCAGACTAAACAACCTTAGTTCTCTCAGCTGCTTCTCATAAGACTTGTGCTCTAGACCTTTCACCACTTTCGTTGCCCTTCTTTGGACATGCTCCAGCATCTGAATGAATTTCATGTAGTGAGGAGCCCAAAACTGAACACAGTATTTGAGGTGCAGCCTCACAAGTGCTGAGTACAGAGGGACAATCACTTCCCTAGTCCTGCTGGACATGCTATTTCTGATCCAAGCCCGGATGCCATTGGCCTCCTTGGCCACCGGGGCACACTGCTGGATCACATTCAGCCAAATATTGATCAGAACCCCCAGGTCTTTCTCTGCTGTACAGATTTCCAGACACTCCTCCCCAGGCCTGTAGCATTGCCTGGGGTTGTTGTGACCCAAGTGCAGGACCCAGCACTTGGTCTTGTTGAATCTCGTACAGTTGGCTGCAGCCAATCAATCCAGCCTGTCCAGATCCCTCTGTAGAGCCTTCCTACCCTCAAGCAGGACAAAACCCCTGCACAACTTGGTGTCATCTGTAAACTTATTGAAGGTGAACTCAATCCCCTCATCCAGATCATTGATAAAGACATTAAACAGAACTGTCCCTCTTTGCAGTCTCCAACTTTGTACACTATCTAACACAGCGATGAAAATAATTATATCTATACAAAGAATATGTATTTTTATTGCAACAGTAAAAACCATAAGTACAACAACCTTTAACCATCTGTTTTCACAAAAGTACATGACTATTTATTATATTCTTTATAATTAATTAAGACCAAATTACTTACCATGATGAACGCCAATAAATACCCTCTAATATGCAAAAACTTCTCACATTTACATTTTAATGAGAATTGAAATGTTAATGAATGGAGTCTACTAATTACCTTGGTGAGTGTCTCAAATAAAAGTGAACTTTGTTAGATGAACTAATATTAGTTCATCATTAGAATGTTCTAATAGCTAAAAATAATTAATGTTTTAGCTAATATGCTGAAAATATTTGTTCCACAGTCTGACAAATATTTTTAATGATAAACAATGAGCTCATCGGTAATACATGTGACCTTTCAAATGTGTTCCACATGTAACCCAGATAATAAGATTCCTAAAACACCTTTTTAGTATAATATTTTTTAAAAACCTTTATATTCATTTGCTCCCCATTTGATTGCTTGACAGACTCTGAAATGAGGCTCAGTTTAAGCTCTATTATTTTCATTAATATGCTTAGTATAAAAATGAAGATCAAAGATAAATATTAGCCTAATTATCTTTCTGTACCCAATTCATGGCATCCAGTAAGGAAAATATTGTCGAGTTACCTGCTTTCATCAGTATATATATTCTATGAAAAATGTGCTTTCTGAAGCACAACAGTGCAGCTCAGCATAGAGCAGTGGTGGGGTCATGTGTGAGACCCTGGATTTTCTCCATCCATCCTAGCCAATGGAAGAGAAACAAAAAAAGGACTCAACCGTTTTCACATCAGAATAGCTCACTGCCAAACTGAATTCAAAAGGGAAAAATGGGGAAAAAAAAAAGTCTTTCCCTTTGATTCACCCCTTACTCTCTCTCAAGGATATATATATATTTTTTTTTAAATAAGCAACAGTGATTCCCTATGTGAAATGTGTTCTTTACAAAACAAATCAAACCTGAGCCCCCCCCCCCCCCCCACCACCAAACACCACCACACACAAAAAAACACCAAAAAACAAAACAAACAAAAACAAAAAAAAAAAACAAACAAAAAA
>WTSP01013338.1:0-29603 GCA_025331215.1 Actenoides lindsayi | reverse complement strand
GTGCCGGGTCTTTGTTGGAGTCGTGTTTTTTTGCCCTGCTTTTTTTTTTTCCTTTTTTTTTTTTGTTTGTTTTGTGTTTTGGGTTTTTTTGTTTGTTTTTTTTTTTTTTGTCTACAGTTCCATTTATAGCACTGAATCCAGCATGGGCAATGTATTCCCAGGTTGAAAGAAGAGATATCAACAGTGGAACTGTGAAAACAGCAGCTTTGTTGCATTTATAGCAAGATCAGGACCTATTTTATGCTGTGTGTAAGAGCCACTGCTCTGATCCCCTATTCAGAATGTCAGTGTCACTTTTTATAACCTAGATCTATATGCTTTAGCTTTATTAAATAAAATACTTTAGCTCCTTAAAATCATTAACAAAAGTGACTTTTTGGTTGTTGTTGTTATATCTAAGGTTCCTGCAGTTTCTGAAAGAGTGTTTGATTGATCTGATGATCCATATTTTTTCATGGCATTTTTAGGGCAACAGCATATACTCATTAGTACTTATGTACAATGGTTTGAGATATCTCTAAATTTACTCTTCTAATAAAGCCTATTAAATTTACATTTAAAAGCTTATGTTCCAATTCTAGGTATGACGGCCTAAGTTCTTCTAGTAAGATTGGTTTCTTCATCTGTATAACACTCTTACAAGATTTAAGCATTACTTTGAATGTGAATGGCCTCTGTCTGGTGTCTCAAATTTACTTGTACTCAGGAATGTGCAATGATTTTATACAGCACGATGCTAGTACCGCTCTGTACTATAGTAATCATTTTTGTTTTGTAAATAAAAAACAACAACAAATCCCTAGTCAGAAATAAACTGACAAAATTTACATTCTTCTCTCTTAAAAAAGTAAATAAAATAACATTATTTAAAATGTGAATTAGCTATAAGACATACAATACAATTACATAGATACATATCAATACAGCACATTCAATTTGCCAAAAATTAATGATTACAAAGCCAATATGGATGCTGCCATATATATATATAGATGTATGTACAATGATTATAGCATTCATAATTGCACTATACCTACAACCAGTTTTAAATTACAAGGTGTTTTAAGAGGGAGCAAAAAATAGCAACTGTTCTTATTATTGTTGTTTTGGAGTTGGGAGGGTTAAGGATGAAAAACATCTCATTAGTATTTATTGGTTACTTTGGTAATCAACTAATAAGCCATTCTTTCTTCCACCTCCCACCCGCTGCTATGAGGCAGCAATTTCTGTGTTAAGTGCACTCTAGTGCTACTTTGCATTGCAGATAATCAATCCAATGACATATCTGAACTGAAGTTTTCCATACCTTGCTAGCAATCGTGCACCTGGTCAAAAAACACCTTTCAACTTAAGCTGCAGAATAAAGGATCATCAATGTGTGCTGCATTTTTTGTTGTTAAAAAAACCCCTGCACGTTTAAATTTCAAGAATTGTTTTCTCGCTGTTTCATTTACACTAATAAATCTTTTCTAAAGAACACTGAGAGAGGCTACTTTGCATGAAAGCCTATCAAATGTCTGTGAATCAGTTAGTTAACAAGCAACCTTATCAAGAAAGGTTCCTGAACATGATCTCTCATCAATAATGTGTTATACAACTCAAGGTGCCTTGATATTATTACAGAAAACAATCTCATGCCATATCTGATAAAAGGAGAGACTTAAAACTGTCTTTAAATTAGTAGACCACATGCGTGTGCATGGCGCACCTCGCAGCATACTCGTCTACACTGTTGGTTTTTGCATTACAAAATGGAACATCTTCTAAAAAAGGGAACATACAAGCTGAAACTGTGTGTGTTTATCATTTGGCAGTTGACTCAATCAGGTCAGTTCCCAACCCATAAGTTTGGCATTTCAATCACTATCTTACGTTGCAAGAGCATTGGTTTTACAAAAAGCCAGATTTGGCAACATTAATTTTATACAATAAAAATAATTTTTCTATTGTGGAAAAAGAACATTTAAAAAAGCTCTAACTTAAGAAAAAAAACCCACACAACTGAAAAAAAAAAAACCCACTGTTTCAGGCTGTACCCATTGGGGAAAATGTAGTGTCTATGGCATTTCTATTTGGCATTTGTGAATAAAAGAAGAGAAAAAAATGGCACATGGCAATTAAAAAGAGATTCTAACATATTTCATGTACAACCCAAGCTGTGTCTTAATTATTTCGTTACTGTCTTCTGTGCATCTTTCCAGACTGTTAAAATACGGTTAAATTTAATATCCTTAGACAACTGTAATTCTACAATTCTAATTTGCAATCCCAGTATTCTAGCCTCAAAAGTGAAGACAGAATGAAGACACCCATGTCAAGAATTTAAAAAAATCACAGTATCAATACTTTTGATCCTTCAGAGAAAGTACATACTGTAAAATTAGAATGATGATTTGAATTCTGATGATAGTATTTTCCTGACCAAATCACTCAACAGAATATATTTTACCCAGGAATGCAACTGGGAAAAAAATGGCCATTGTACCTTGTAAGAGATAAGGGGGGAGGGGAATAAGGGAGAGAGGAAGGGTCCAGGGAAAGAGGAAACCAGTTTGATTTTGCTTCAATAGCAAAAAACTGCTATCCTTTGTAAATGTATGACTGAGAATTTAAAACACATCGAGTCACAAGGTTTTGCCTAAAAAATGAGGAAATATGCTGTGAATGTACTTCAGCATCTTTTGGTTTTCCTCAGTATAGTTTAAATAAAATCATAATATTAACTACAAACTCTGTGGACATTCACAGAGTCCAGGCCAGCAATAAATTAGTATTATGCAAATTGTTTTCACAGATAATACAGTCCCTCTTGGCATATCTTCAATCACGCAAGTTGGTTTTGGAGAGGCTCCTAGGCACAGTTAGACCAGGTTGTACTCCTTCAGGTTTAACTGTAGGATCGTGTCCTTGACAGCAGCAAAGACGAAGCGAATATTCTCTGTGTCTGTAGCGCATGTGAAGTGGGAGTAGATAATTTTGTCACTGTCTGGATTCAGATCTACAAACATCTTCAGGATAAACTCTCGAGCCGCTTGTGCATCCCGTTGTGGTCCTGGTAATTAAGAAGAGAAGGTGATTTTTTTTCAAAGTTGATTCAATATTTGAACTTCTTTAACAGAACACAAGAAAGGCTCAGGTTGTGGTCCTCACGTAAGAGACGACAGAAAATTTTTTACTAAACAATAGTACAATTTACTGGCCACTTTCTTCCTGGTAGGAACTGTGAAATATAAAGATGAAAGGGAATTTTCAGAAGTTCATCAAGTTAGAGCTATCATGTCACAGCTGCTCTTTTCCTGCTGATTATCTTCCTTCTTTAGTAAGATAATGTTTAAAACAGGTGATTTGCAACTGCATGGAATGAAAAACAAAAAAGCTAGCTATACTAGTAGATCCTTAAAAATGTTAATAGAATTGGTGAATGTTCATTCTACACCTATTATATTTTAATATTACTTATTTAGCACTGCAACATTTACCAGTTTTATGAGGATTTTAATAATAATGAAGTTATATCCTGTACTGGTCTGACACTGTCACCAATAGAACTTACTGTTCTACTGTTCTATTCACTTTTTTAGTGATAATAAAATGTGCACGCTCTCCAGCTGAAGCTTTTTCACTGCAAAAGGCTCATGTTCTACCAGATCACTTGTTATCTAAATTATGTATGATAATGATCCTATCAGATCTAAATTAAAGTTGTAATTCTCAGTAGGATAGACTCTGTGTAACCAAACCACATGTTCAGCTCTACAGAGACAGAAGGTAAAGTAATGACTTCCAGACTGGAACAGTGAGCATTCATTCATGATCACAGCCAAAAGAGCAAGGCAGAAGCAAGAACATTATCTGCAAGCTGTTGAGTTCTGTCCCATTATTCCACTGCCATTTCCAAAGGCCATTATTTCCTAGTTCTCCTGTTTCTGGAATGTGAGTTTCTATAGAACACACATGTTTTCTGTGCTGCCTCCTCCTCCTGTTTTATTCTTAAGTCCTGTTGTTGCATGGCAATGTAAATACCAGTGCTCAGATGCTGTATGTAGTTCTGTCCTTCAGTGGTTATGAAACCTGTACTTTGGGAATTAACCCATGCTTACATATTTTTCAACAACTGGATAATAAACCTTGTTTTTTATTAATACATCAAACTTAAAATTGCTAACATTTTCAATTTGGGTAAGTCTATAAAATTTAGGTAGGGACTGCATGGAAGAGATATCACGTACTTCCTGGTGTGCTGCAAATCCATGTGGAGGGGAGTAAGATTCTGCAATATACGAGTGTACACACATGAACATATCAGTACATATATGTACATATATACACATTTACAGATGACACAATTCCTGAGATTTAGGGATGTAAACAGATCATACGCTCTGTGAACCAGGACAGAGGACTGTCCAACACTTCTACAGCTTCTAAAACCCAATAGGCTCTAGCATTTGGCTTGGTCACTCAGACTCAACAGAAACAGCAGCAAGAATAAGTCTCACACTCCACTCCCACAAATAAATTTGCAATATTTATGTAGAAATCTTTTAGACTTTCAAAGACAATGATTTACTCACAATAAACCATTTACTGTTCTAAATGACTTCCTAGAATTCTGTTAAACAGTTTCATGGTAGGTAGACATAGCACTCTCTCAAAATCTGCTGCATTATTCAAAGCCTGTATCCAAATCTACTTACCTAATCACACCTCTTCTATCATGTAATTTAAAGTCAAATTTGGGTGAAGTACAAGTGTGGAAAACTGAAGTTAGAAAGAATGCTTATGACCTCAGGAATTTAGGAAAAATTGGAATACCTCCATGTTGAATTTAGTCTGCAAAGCAGTTTTGACCTAAATAATATGGAGACTTGCTAAAGAACTGCCATAAAACATCAGTAGGTTTCTTGTCCACTGTTCCCTCATCAGCAGTTTTCAAAGCATGTCTCTACATGATGCATTCAAGATCTATATAAGAAGTACTACATCAATATTTTTTCTCCCAATTAGGGCCCTTTTTCTTCTTTGTCATCTTTCCCTTGCCCAGCTATTCCCAATCTCTCTTGAACTGGGAAGCCCAGAACTGAACACAGTATTCCAGGTGTGGCCACACTAGGGCAGAGGGGGAGAAGAAGCTCCCCTGACCTGCTGGCCTCACTCTTTTAAATGCACCCCAGAAGACCACTCGCCTTCCTGGCTGTAAGGGCACATTGATGGCTCATGGTTAGCTGGTTGCCTACCACGACTCACAGGTCCTTCTCTGTGGAGCTGCTTTCCAGCAGGTCAACAACTCCTAACCTGTACTGGTGCATTGGGCTATTCCTCTCCAGGTGCAGGACTCTACACTTGCCCTTGTTGAACTCCATTAAGTTCTCCTCCACCCAGTTCTCCAGCCTGTCCAGGTCTCACTGAACGGCAGCACAGCCTGCTGGTGTGTCAGCCACTCCTCCCAGTTTTGTATCATCAACAAAGTTGCTGAGGGTACACTCTGTCCCTTCATCCAGGTCATTGATGAGTATGTTGAACAAGACTGGACCCAGTACCGACCTCTGGGGAATACTGCTGGCTACAGGCCTCCAGCTAGACTCTGCACCACAGATCACAACCCTCTGAGCTCTGTTTCTCAGACAGTTCTAAAGACACTTCACTGTCCACTCATCTAACCCACACTTCCTAAGCTTCCCTCTGAGGATGTATGGTAGACAGTGTCAAAAGCCTTCCTGAAGTAGAGGCAGCCAACATCCACTGCTCTTCCCCTCATCTACCCAGCTATTCACACCATCATAGAAGGCTACCAGATTGCTTAAGCGTGATTTCCCCTTTGTGAATCCATGCTGACTACTCTTGATAACTTTCCTTTCCTCCACATGCTTAGAGATGACTTTCAGAATGAGCTGTTCCATCAGTTTTCCAGGGATGGAGGTGAGGTTGACTGGCCTGTGGTTTCTGAGGTCCTCCTCTTGCCCTTCTTGAAGACTGGAGTGACACTGGTTTTCCTGCAGTCCTCAGACACCTCTCCTGTTCTCCATGACCTTTCAAAGATGATGGAGAGTGGCTTTGCAAAATCATCAGCCATATTCTTCAGCACTCATGGGTGCATCCTCCAATAGCCCCATCAGTCCGCAGTCTTTTTTCCCTCACCAATGGCAAAGGACAGGAGAAACAGGATTTCTCTGATCTGACTGGTTGAGTTTTTTTCTGGACAACCATTTTAGACAGGCTTTATCCTCACCTGAGGGGTGATAACAGAGCAGACTGTAGAGTCTTCTCACCATCATCTCATCTAGGGAACTTGTTATACAAAGTGAACTTGAAAGAATGAGCATATTTTTATTCAACCACCCGTCCTCTTTTGCACAGCACTATGAAACTAAACTTACACTGACTCATCTCTAATATGGTCCTGCAGGCTGTTCCCTGTTTCCTTCCCCTTAGACAGGAAACAAAATGTACACTTTTCCTGTTATTACTTTCCGTATTTGGACATGAGAGATTTAATCTTTTATTCAGCTTTCAAATCTGCTATTCACTCCCTGCTGGGGTAAAACCGATTTCCTCTTTTTAAAGAGCAGGAACATTTAGTTCTTTAGACCTCTTATTATATGAGTTTGATTCTTCTCTGTCACCAAGGCCTCCACTCAGTTACCTCAAAATACTTAGCCTTTTGCCTCAGGAGAACTTTTCTCCAAGTAGTTTTAGAAACAGCTGTACAATCCACATAGTAATTTTATGGGGAAGCACATTAATCTTCACATAAATAATGAAAAATTAAAATAAAGGAAGAAAAGAGGTACAATAAAAGGGGGCAAGGAGTGATACTGGTTTCTCTGAATGCCATAGAAAGGTTATTACACTTCCCCTCAGATAGTCAGCCTTACACAAAACCAAACTCAAAAAAAAGAAATATGGGAGAAAATATGTAGAAATGAGGAATACATTTTTATTTCTTTTTAGCTTTTATACTTCAGTTTAAATCTTGACCCAAACTGCTGAAAAAGGATAGAATGTGGTTCACTGCTAATCTGACAATACTCATCTAAAGTAAAGAATTTTCCATGAGTTACAATTACCCACAATTAACTACAGTATAAAATGCAATCCTAGCAGTCTAACAAATCCCACAAGACTTCAATCATATTTTAAAAATGCAGATGATTAAAAATTGCAAAGCATCTTTCTTTTTTTTTAAGAGCAAAATGTATCACAGGAACTATCTGTCTAGTATTTGCACAAGGCTACTATAATTTCCCATTACTGCAGTGTAAATAGAGATGAGTTCTGATGCCATTACACTTACCGTCATACTCTGGAAAATAATCAACTAGATGGGAGTACATAATTTTCTCCTCTAAGAGATCTTTTTTATTTAAGAACAGAATGACTGAAGAGTTCTGGAACCATGGATATGTGATAATTGTCCTAAAGAGTGCTTTGCTTTCTTCCATTCGATTCTGAAATAAAGAAGAGAGTGGAATTTTGGTGGTCACGAAAATAATTATTTTTGTTTTAAATAATTCTTGCAATTTCACTTCTTTTGGTAAATGGATCCATTTCATGTTTTACCCCTTCCTACCAATACGTAAGGTTCAAGTAATTAAATTACAATTAATAATTATGCAGTTAATTAAATATGGAGGCATTTTCTTTTGCAAATTCAACTGCCCAAGCGTAAGTATTCTTTAAAACACAGGTCATGAACAGGAAAGCTGTAACAGTTACATCTGTAAAGTCTGACTATGCACAGTTATGACCAGCCAATGAACTGGTGGGTATTGAGATGCATGTGATTCACGGTGAGGACAAGTATAACACACAAGACATAATAACCAATTCAATGTTTGAGAACATTATTTAATTTATAGGCCCTTCCAAAACTTTAAGTGCAGATAATTCTTAGAAAGAGATCAACTTTAAAATAGCTGCAAGTAGATTTGGAACTCAAGAACATTTTGTCAACACAAAAGGCTTATGACATAAAATCTTAAAAGTCTGTAAATTGCTAAATTTGTTTTAAACATCATTGGCTTAGCCTTTACTTTAATTGCTTAACTGAAGAAAAAAACCTTTGCACTATAGCTGAAATGTAAGTGAAGACTACAGTTGTATTTTTAACACTTCTCTGTCATTCTAAAATTATGTTACAATTTGATACAGTTCTGAAGAACTGTTAGGCTGACATGATGTGGTTAATACAGTCAGAACAAACTGAGTTCAAAACAAAGGAATTAACTTATTCTTTTTATTATCTAAAGCTGCAACCACCTGAAAAAAACCTGTTTCACCAGCAAATAGGGCTCCAGCAAACAACAGAAAGGAGGTGAATCCTGCATATTCTGCTGTTGCTGAGCCATAAAACAAACTGTCAGATAACTCAGGCAGTTTTGGAATAAAGGTATATTTGCTTGCACTAACTTGCATTTTAAAGACACCAACATAACCAAGCAAAATAGGAACCTTGAAAATATACCCAAAACAACCACCCTAAAAAAACCAGAAAACAAACCCTAAAAAAAAAATTGCATTTTGTAGAAGTTGGTGGTTTAGTCTCTTAAGTCCCTAGACAATCTTCAAGCATTTTATAAAACTTCACTGTTTGCCGAAGTGGTGGGTGAAAATAAATAGCTGAAATCATAGACTGAGAAACTATGCAGACGGAGTAAAACCTTTTCCTTCTTGCAATCAGTTCTTATGATTCACATTGATTTCAATGGTGCCAGGAATTCATTTAGGAAGGAGAAAAACCGAAATGTCAACAGAGCTAAGCATAAAATCTAAGTCCTTAGAGTAACTGTTAATCAGTTCGTGTTATCTTCTCAACATTCTACATAGACTTCTCTAAACAAGGCTTTACAGAAAGGAAATGATTTACCTAATCTCATTAACATTTGGTATCTTCTAATGTGACACTCAGGTGAAACAGCATCAGGACTCAATTAACAGTCTCCTTTCATAGTAAATTTATAAGTCATTGAAAAGTTCTCAGTAAGAAAATTGCACAAAAAGCACCAAGAAATTACTTATCCAGAGCAGAGCTCCCGCTTTTCACAAAAACCTTTCAAGTGGGCTGTAATATTTTAATCTGTAATGCTGATTTTTTCCATATACATAACACAGAATTGGAAAGATGAAATTATAAATGAAGTGTTTTGGATAAATTTATGGTCCTTCTTCCACGAAAGCTCAAGAAAATTATATTTTGTAAACACTGTTATTAGACCTCAAAGCACATTGACTCTTTCTTTTTGCAAAGGATCAGAAACCAGATGAAGCAGAAAAGATACGCAGACTGAAGCTGTGTTGACATAATGCCTAGAACAACTTCTCATAATCCTATCAGCTAAAACATAACTTTGTAAGTGCTGCGTAGCATAAAAATACCAGGAAACATAGAGAGTAAAGAACAAAATATTGTGTCTTCAATGTAAGATTGTCTTGTATTATATATTAATCATGAATTATGTATAATATGAATTGCATTCCACAGAGTCACTTATTTCGTATTATAAATGTCTCTTAAGTCCTTACAGATTCGATGATTTGATTTGAGGAATCTGACTCAAACCTTTCCTTAACAAGATGTATACTGAAACCCCACCTGGACGCATTCCTACGTGACCTGCTCTAGGTGGACCTACATGGACTAGATGATCTTTTGAGGTCCCTTCCAACCCTTACCATACTGTGATTCTGTGATTCCTTCCAGTCAACAGACAGATCAGTGATGACGCAGGTTTCCATGATTTCAAAAATAATTAAATTAATTCCAAACCAATCTGGGATGCCAAAGAAATACACAACTAAGAAGGCTGTGTAAAAGAGCTGAGTCACAAAAAATAAAGTTCTAACAAAAGAAAATAATTACAGCCTTGAGAAATTTGCAGAAATGGTCAATATGTGCAGTCTCAGCCAACTGAAAGAAACACTCAACTGCTTTAGAAAAAATACATAGTTGTGGATGTCAGTAACTGAAGTCAACAGAACACTACCTGATTATCCCACCCTCATTCACTTTGCTATATTCTTTAGTTTCATTTCATACAGCAGTCACTTGACAGAAGTCATCCAGCTAACTGTATTTCCAGGTGGAGCCAGGATAAATCTGAATCTATTTCTGATTCTGAGAGAATAAGCTTTAAAGAAGCAACAGGAGTAGACTGTTGCCCTTCTAATTTTGTACTAAAATATCCAGTCATAAAAAAAATTAACTGGAAATCAGACATTTGTGTGAAATGATATTAAAAATTCACATTACACTGACAGAGCTCATTAAAGTAAAATTATTTCTTATGGTATGAGGATTGTGCCCTGCACAGTGGTACCAGATGAAGATATTGTGAAGATAGTAAAGTCTTGTGCACCAAATAGTAGCTCTGAGTAACAGTAACTATCTTGTTGTACGGATTATTTTAGAGTGTACATCACTACAAAACAGCCCTTACCACACCTCCATCTGCTAATGAAGCAAACAGCAGGGAGTAAGACATGAGGAAGCTGCAGACACATTTTCTAAGGAGCTGGGCAAAGAATGGGCAAAGAATGACAAGCTGTACAAATCAGTTAAGGAAAAGGTCACTCTCTTTAAGATGCATCATGGAAATATCTACGAATTCCGATGATCCTTCTCAAGGAAAAGACCACACAATGCTATGTTCTGTCCTTACAACAGAAGAGTGGAAAGAGACAGGATATCGTTCGTTATCTTCTCTGAATATATGCGCAGCATTGCAAGGCTCCACAAATATGCCTTCACAAAACACATATGTAACAAGATGGTTTAAAAGAACTTTAAAAGGTCCAATCAGTCAATTCCAGGGATTCAAAGCAGATTTTCTATTATTCACATACTTCACAAGCATCTCACAAAGCCCTGTAGAGGTACTAATCAAGAAAATTCCCTTCCATTTCATTTCATGACATACATAATGTTATGCATATATTACTAATGATTGCTACGGTCAATGCAATTTCACTAGAAAAAACCTTAATCTTGGATGCAACGATGTCATGAAAACTCAAGGGAACTCAGAGGAGGGGAAAAAATGTAATCAACAGATGTCCTAACTTCACACTTGGGTTGGGGATATTTTGGCATCTTTTTCTCCCTCTTCTTAGTGCCATAAACTGCACTTACAGTGTAAGAAAACAAAGTACTTAGTTATGTCCTAAAGAGAAGACAGGATAATCTTCTGGTATGGTGTCTTCTGTACAGTATATTTATCATACATTTACCTTCTGTTGGTGTGTAGTTGTAACTTAGTAAAACCTAAAGTGTCTATCTCTTCTATTTCTGTTAACTGCCACCTTTAGGTGAGTGTTTTTTCCTGGAACTGAGCTCTTCCATTAGCAAGCAAATAAAAATGCTTACCAGTTGCTTTGATTATGGTAAATCTCACTGGCTTTTTACAGGAAGGTAGACAGGATCTTACTAGATACTAAACTCTCAGGACTTTTTAAAAACTGTCCCAAAAGCCAGCACTGTAAACTTGAAATTAATATGTATCCATATCATGTATCATTACAAAAAAGAATCAGCCTCTGGCTCCTCCTTTCAAAACCATCCCACATACTGAATCAAGCCATTTGCTTTTCATAGTTCCTGTTTTAATGGAGAAGAGTCAGGAAGTTTAAGAGAAGGCAAAGGCACACCAAAAGGACAGAGATGGAATGTTATAGCTTCATTACTAAAGGAAAGAGATGGACTTCCTGGGAAAACATTACAATCTGTATTTCGAGCTTAAGGACTGGTTTTGTTAAGTATGTCACTGGAGAACTCAGCACAGTTATAATGAAGAGCGCATGCAGTCAGCTTATGTGGGTTAGCTGAAAAATATCCAACGCAAGCTCTGAAGATGAGCACTAAGAGAAGAATTAATTTCTTTTGTTACTAACGTGTACAGAATTTGGATTCAGCAAAGTAGCACAATTCTAACTGCATGTACTTCTGCAAAGCTACTCCTTTACTTCTCATCACGCTTAAGTCAAGATCTTGCTGTTGGATGCTCTGTTAGGAAAGGAATAGGTAAGTAGCATCATATGCTCTTCCCCATAGGCAACCTTCTATATTTTCTGTACTAGGACACTGGGATCCCCACATTTGGAGGAGAATTTTGCCTTTATTTCACCAGAAACTACTCATTATAAAATCAGAACCTGTAATTCACAGTTTAGTTCCAAAATAGACTCTTCATATAAGAATAATCCTGCTTCTCCCAACACACATTCAGGTCCGGCTACCTGGATGGTTTCTGAGTAAGAGGTAGGTCTACCACCAGGAAAAACACTACAATTAGACGACAGCAGTTACTGTTATAACCTAAGAGAACACGGTCAGCAAGATTATGCAGATACACATCAGCAGCAATGCTTCTGCACTGCTGATACTGTTAAGCACCATGCAACATGAATGAGTAACAATTCCACCTTGAATTTGTTTAAATGGAAACAGCTGTTAAGTGCTCAAACAGACTGTCACACACCTTCCACTGAATCACTACTGAAATGGCAGCAGAGTATCTGCTCTGAAATGTGGGGTGGAAGGCATCTCTAGAGTTCATCTAGTTTAGTCTTTCATTCAAGCAGGGCTACTGACAACACAGGAGTACATCAGTCATGGCTTTGTCTTGGCAAGCCATGAAAGCCTGTACAGATGGAGACTGCAATACCTCTGTGGTTGCCCTGTCACACTGCTAAACTAACACCCAAAGGAAAAATGTTTTTTAATATAAAGCCTGAACTTCCCAAACCACAATTTGTTATACTGTCTACCTAGAAAAGTTCAGCTCCACGGCACACTTGCAAATTTGCAAATACTTGTTGGCAAGTATTAGTGTCCTCTTGAGTAGACTAAACACGCTCAGGTCCCTCACCCTGTCTTCATGGGATATGGGCTCTGGGCCCTTTATGCCTTTCCCAACAGTTTATGTGATCATGTAACTACATTTATAAATCCTCTGCAATTATTTTTAAAGGGAAATGGAAGGGAACTGTATATTGAGGATGCTGAATTGATATTTTGTCACCAAGATGTGTACTCCGTAGAAGTTTTGCGGGAATTGAAAGATAGCCTACAGATTTTAAGGTAGACTTTATCTGCTTGAGCAGATGAAGCAATACAGGTCCTGAGCTTACCGTAACAGATTAAGCATTCTAACATGGTGTTCCTATTTAATTTTAGAATGATTCAAGCACTAATCAAAAATTATTAAGGAAATAATTTTTTGACTAATCAGTCTCTGCTTAACCTTCTGCAGTTTTTTGTCTCTCTGTTTATCCTGTTTCTAAGAGCAAATTAGCTTTTATGGATGTCATGGCAGACAAAACTATTTCTGTTCTAGAAGTAATTTCTCCAAAAATGCTCCTTTTTATTCTCTAAATTTCTCTTAAACTGTTTTTCTGTTGCTAGTGATACCTTGTACTCAGCATTTTCTTTTATTAAACATACATGCAGCATTGCTGCAATAATACTTTTAAGCAGTTTAATTTTTAACAAGATAAAATTACTTGAATTACTCACTGTTCTGAAAATCGCTTTGTCATTAACGTGATGAACTTTTTCTTATGTAAGAAACAGTTTCACGTTACAGTATTTTTACTGGAAATAGGGACAGGATTACAAGGAGTATAGAAAAGGCCACCATTGGGGATTTGACCTTCTATCAGATGCAATGCAAAGGAAGCCTTGCCAAACCAAGCAAGACAGTGTGGCTCTTTGCAAAGAAAACAGGAACAGTGCGAAGTAGGCAGTATTTAATACTTTGTTCAAGTACTTGATCTGATTTTATGAGCCAGCTCTACCTCACCAAATTGCTTCCAGAGAAATTTTATGTCAGCTTCAATGGAAAAAGCTGCAGAAAGAAACTTGTGAATAACTAATGTACAGGAAATATGCAGCTGGAGCTGGCTCAAGGTTTTCTCAGTAGCTGACAGCCATTTTCTGCAGTGATGCCAGCCTTCAGAGAAACCTGCCTCCAATAGCAGCAACAGGTCATTGTGGCCTCCCTGGCTTTGCAGGCAGCTGGCACAAGTTAAAATAAGCAGCAGGATCACCGTTTTCACCAATCCCCAAGATCTGCTGGCCTGGGCAACTTCTTCACTTTTCTGATATATTCAGTCTGTCCCAAATTGCATGAAGACATTGATATTGCCAGCCAGTACTCCATTTTTCTCCTTATTATATACAGATGCCAGCATAAAATTCTCCCATCCTCCACACAACCTGACACAGTTACCAGTCCAATGTAAAAATACCATCATGAAACACAGAATAAAACATACAGCAGATAAATTCCACAAGTGAACACAATGTGTTAACTATAAACAGACTATATAGTCCTGGACAAGATTATTCCAATTTCTTGTTCAACACTGTATTTATTCATAAATCACGACACTGCCCAGTTTTATGACTAGAAATGTGTTTTTATGAAACATAAATAAAAATAAAATGAAATTTCTTTCTACCATGTACCTCTTAGTATATACAAGATTTTACACTGGTTTGTATGATGGTTAAACATTGACACAAATACAACTATGCATACAAACCACATTTTCTCACTTTTTTATCCAAATGCAAACTCTTACTCTTCCTCATTTTTTAATAGATGAAAAGAGTACACTTCCACTATTTTTTTTTAATCCTGTACTTTCAGTTTTCATGTTAAAATCACAGATTTCTAGTGTGGACTTGTGTTTTGAAATTCTCTTTTTCTTGCTCTGGAAAAACAGGCAATTACTCCTGCAGTTACAGAAATAACAGAATCCGCGTAATTTATATGCACTTGACTCTAAGAAAGAAAATCCTGAAAAATATCTGAAAAGCACTAAAATAGCGTTTAAAAGCTGTATCAGCTGGTACCCAGTAAAGGGAAATCAGCATTTCCTAGCTAACAAAGTGCTTTGACAGAAAAGACCAAATACAATATTAATGTCAAACAACAGAGAAGCACAGGTGGTTTCACCCATTACTGTACTTATGATTGTCTATAGTGGCATCTAGTGGGCATACTGTAACCTACATATTGAACAAAAAACGCAGCAACAAATTTTTGTCTGAAAAATTGTTAGTAATATAAATATTGTCTGTTAACAACATTAGGACTTCACAAATTTTGAGGGGCTGAATTTTATTGAAATGGTATGAGAGAAGACATTAAGGTAAATAAGATGCATTTTTCAGTCAGTAACTTGTACTGTGTATGCAACTACGTTTATGCTGGTAACAAATGCTTGTTTGAGTGAGGGCATTCAGAGTAGAAGCAGAAGAACTGATGCAAGACAGCCTCAGAAAAAAAAAGAGGGGTTCATATCTCAGAAGTTGTTTAGTACCACAGTAATAGACTATTTTACCTGACAAAATCTTGTGCATGTGAAAGGTTTTTGTGCAGAAGTCCACATTAATTAGGCATGTCTCCATTCTCCAAGTCAGACCTCCAGTAATTATTTAAGTAAAAGCACTGTCTGGCTGCACAGAAAGACCCAAAGTGTATTCCTTGGATAGAAAGTTAACAGAGGTGCTATATGAAAGTCAGGAAGTAACAGAGGAAGTCAGGAATTGGGAGGTAAGTGCAGAGTCCTCCACTGTGTAAAGAAAACAGCATCAAAACTGGAAGTGCTTCAGATTTTTGCCACCAGTATGAAGTATCCTCTTGCAGCTATACTGCTGTAACTAGCCATCTAAGAAAAAACTGTAATGGTTGTACAAATATTTTTATGACTAACTCAAATGCAGTACGAGACAACTTCAAACACAGAGCTCAGGAGTGATTCCTTTATTTTCTTATCTGGTCTTGAAACATTCTGCAAACTAGCCTGATAAACAAAGCTGCTGGTAGAGGACTGGGAAGACATCTCTGTAGATGAGAACTGTATTTTTAGATCACTTGGGAGAAGAAATCTCACCTCTCTCAACAACTTAAACTTGCAACACTGCACTCACAAATACATGGCAATTTTATGTACCCAGCAGAGGGACAGGTGAACCAAATGACCGCTGAAATCCATCAAATCACACATTCAGTAACCATCAAAGCACAAAAATACTGGCCAAAAACCAGTGGTCCAAGAAGTGGTCAAAAAAAGTGGTCCAAATATTGCTGTCAAGTATTTTTTAAATAAAAAAATGCCTGTCAAATTAATTTTGATGAAATAACATGAATGTCAGAATAATCAGGTTTTAATTAAGACCTATGTATTTTTGAGAAAAAAAATGTGTTAAAGTATTTTAAAATTAAACCATCATTGAAAAAGCCTCTTTCTTGGACAGTTTTGGCACTGATTGAAAAAAAATAAGTGGCAGTTGTCTTTGCCAGCCATTGCTGCCAATAGCAACATTTACCAGCAGCATTTCTGGCACCCTCTAGAAGTGATTTCACAATCATTCAATCTCCCATTTTCATTATGAACCACCCACTTTAACAAAAAAGAGAGAGAGGCTCTAGCTTTTCCTTATGCAAATGCTTCCCAGTACTAATACTTTACTTTTGGAAGGTTCTTTATCCACAACACAAAAAGAAAATACATATGCATATGTGAATAGGTATGAATAGATACAATACATAAAGCAACGGGGTTTGGCACAGGTGGTTAATGTGTTATTTTCTCTAGTTTGCAGATAAACAATGACTTCAGGGGATTATATTTCCTATCAAAATAACACTGTTAAATAATTATGAAGACCATTTGCGTCTTTTAATTCTATCTGGGAGTTCATAATTTCCCTCTGCCCTATACTCAACTGTTCTGGATTGCTGAATGTTGATGAAAAAAACAGACAACTGAAGTGTTATGTATATTCACAATGCAGAAAAAGAGAAGGGCTCTATCTCAACATCATTCTTTCAGCCTTCATGCTAAGCCATGTAGGACTAGCTTGTGAGTAAGGAACACAAAACACTGGAATAGAAGTGGAAGCATGCCCAGATGTGAGCAGCAAGATAAACTGATGAAAAAATGAAATCTGTGCTTCAGATAATTGCGTCCATAAAGAGTGAAAGTATCCTGAACTCTGTGGCCTCATGACATTTCTTGGTTTTGTCCCACATCAAAAGCAACTGCATCTGGAATATTGTACTGATTTGTCACCCATTAACAGATCGCACTGATGAACACTACATAAGTTCCATCTAGGCTTTGGATACTTACCTGTTTTGCAGATATACTTAGTCCAGATTCAAGACATAAGCATGTATGCCTACCTGCACCTGCATGCCTGTATATACACACACAAATGAGTTGACAGTAAAAATACCTATCCCGTGTTCGATGGAATTATTTTTATGTAAGTTAAATACATTAGACTCTAGCTGGAATATTTTTTTAACAAACCAACCAATATTGACCCTTTCTACTTGGGAGAACCTGACAATAATAACATTTTCCATCAATTAAAAGAACTGACATCCTTGCACAGTGCCTTTATTCAGTACTTGAAGCACACACAACATCGCAGAAAACCACTCTGCAAAGCTGTTTTGCAGTTGTGGCTGAGGTACTGAAGCCTTAACTTCCTAACTATCTTGTTTTGCCTTCCTACAAGTCTAACTTCTGATAAAATCACAAGACAGTTCTTTAGTGTAAATTAAGAACTGTGAAGGTACTACATTAACTCAGATATCCACCATCAAATGAAGCAGCGTTCTTCAGGGTTTTAAAGAAGCTATGGTAAAACCTTATGGCATGACCATGGAGATGCTCCCCAAAAAAACAACCCAACCAAACAAAAAAATCTCCTTTCACTTATCAAACTGTGATATTTCTATTTAGAATCACAGAAAAATTTATGTTGGGAAGGAACTGTGGAAGTCATCTGGTCCAACTCCTTGCTCCCAGAAGGACTAACTTTGTCATTATATTAGGCTGCTCATGGCCATGTCCTGTCAAGCTGTAAACGTCTATCTCCAGGTTGGAGATCCTGCCCCCATGAGCAACCAATTCTACTTCACACACTCATATGTAGCTACCATCTTTCAGCTCTCATAATCTATGCACACCAAGCTAAACAGTTTTACTGAGGCCTACTGTTTATTTAAACACTATTAAGTCACTAGACAGTTTTAGTGATTCCCTGGTGATAATATTTTGGATGAATCATTTTCAAGAACAACTTTCTTCCTATATTTAGCTTCATGCTGCTTCCAAAAGGGACTCCATCTATCACATGTCCCTTCTTCCTTCCATCTCTCCTGTTCCACTTTTCTAAGTGATGCCCTGAATTCCTACAAGGCTCATACAACAGCTTTTGGAAATGTTGCTTGAGTCACTTCCAGATCTACTGGTTCCATTCCTATCTGAAAATAAAAATGTTGTTTTACTACTGCTTAGTGCCATGCAAACATCTGCTACTGGTAAATGAACCTGCAATTCTACATTTCAGAAAGCTAAAAGACTTGATGCACTCTGTTCCTAAGTAGCAGCCACTGCTGTAAAAGTTTATTAACTCAGGATGAATCTGTAAGAAAACAGGATGCTGAACACAGAATCAAGTTACAGCAGCAGATTCCCCAATAGTGCAAGCAAGCAGTCTTCATCCAACTCTGGTTGCTACAACACTGTACATTACACAGCAACAACGAAGGAAGCTTAGGCAAGATTCTGGGGAACTCTTCCTGTTCAGAATAAGAAGAATGGTAACATATGTAGAAGCATTTGTTGGAATATTTTTAAAATGACTCATCAAGACTGGCACAAAACAGGTTTAACCTAATTATCCTATCAGGTTAGATGATACAGGTCCTTACAGCAGATAAGCCTTTTTTTTCCGTGTGGTAAGGAAGTGAAAGCCAGTGGACAGGTGAACGCCAGGCAACAGCAAGAAGCTGGGAAAATGATCTTTATGCTATCATTTTTGTGGATGACAAATATGGCATTTGTCAAGACCACAGGAAAGACAGATAGAATCATAGATGTCAGCTAATAGTTTAACTTGTGTGAATGTAAGACGTGTAGGAAGTAATGACAATATTAGACACAGATTGAAGGCATGTGCCTAGGACTTCTTAAGTCAAGGACACAATTTTGCTATTATTTAAAAACTAAGAATTCTTAATAAGCCATTCCAGCCTGCTTCGTACATTGCAAACATTTTTAGCAAGAACTTCAATCTGGGATCAAACTTGTAAAAACATGAGTTATAAGGAGGCAGGACTTTCTCTAAAGTTTTAATGCAAATTGGATGGCAACTCTGATGATTAAAATAAACGGAAGAAAATACCGGTTTAAGAGAAATTCAGTTACACATTATCATGTTAAAACTAACAATTTTAGCTTCAGCTAAATGAAATAATTTATTAAGATGTAATGCAAGTCAAAAAAAACCCCAAGCCAACAAACTTTAAAAAAAAAAAGGCTTTAAAACAAAAGCTTTTATTTAAAAAGGCCAGTGTTCTACTTGACAAGAATCTCTTCTTAGAGGAAACTATATCTTGTCTTTTCTGTTTTTCCTCTTGGAACAGTGAGAGATAAAGATCTTTACCTATAAAAAGCCTGCATTTTCATAACTGTCACAGAACTATATCAGCCACATGAAATCATACACACTTTAAGACTTTTTGTGAGCTAATATAGAAGAAAAATATGTAAAAGCATCAAAAAGCAAAAAGCACTGTCCTTTACTTTGGCATTTCCAAGTACTTAACAAGCTCTGCAGAAACAATGAAATCCTCTTTTTTATGAAACCAGATTTTACAGTATACTGTGATGTTTAGTCCTTCCTTAACTGCAAGTGGTTACTGGTTCTCTTATAAAGCTGGAACTTATTTTTGCATTAATTGCACTGACACCATGAGATTTTATATGGAAGAGCTTGTATGGAAGAGATTTTATCTAGAAGAGCTACTTGTGATACATATTTAAATCCTGGACTATGGATTAATATGCTTTATCGAGAAGAAAAATCTTTATTTAAGAAAACGATTTTTAAAATTGAAAAGTTCTATTGTGCATTTTGATAAAACTGCAAGTTTATTCAGATCTGCTCATATACTTCAGAGCAAAAGCCTGACGTACAGGACATAATACATCATAAATTAATTTTCCAGAGATGATTCCTCCATAGAATCTCAGAATTATTTTGGTTGGAAGAGATCTTTAAGTTCATCAAGTCCAACCATTCATTTTTTCATCTCACCTCTAATTCTGTCACACTTTTCTGATGAAGTTAAAAAAAGTCAAACATCTGATAATTTAGGTTATAACATGTTCTCCTTCATCACATCACATCAGACTGAGGAATGATTTACTTCATTTACAGTACTATTAATGTAATTAGCAGATTACATCCTCTGGATCAAATTTTGTCCTCATTTCCACCAATGAATCTATACATACTTACTGTTTTATTAAGGGCAGAATTTGGAACAGTTGGCTTTTACATATATTTAAGAAGACAAAGGTATTTCCAAACTGTGTATCATCTGAAATTTTTGAAAGGTACATTTAAATATACCGTCCTTACCAATTCTTCTCGTTTTGTATTTATGCACCAAAATCAGATGCTTGGTTACGTACGATCTAGATGCGTACTTAAGAAAGGAGAGATGATGCTGTTTCTGAGTATTGCCTGTTAAAGGAATCACAATCAAAATACATCTGGGCAGCCACAAATGCTTTTCTTCAGGATTAAAGCTCCCAGTTCTCTAGCTTCAGATCTTTGTCAAAGGAATGCAATTACATGGATGTATCACTTAGCGGTCATCCTGCACAGGACTCTGAATAACAGGCAGTCTGAACACTCATCTTACTTTCTATGTATGATGTCACCTTACAGAGTAATTATAATATATTTTGCAGAACTTTCAATACTTAATTCCTCCAAGGGCATGAAGGCAGAAGCAGTTCTCAGCTCAATCCCACATATACCCAGTGAGTAAAAGCCACTGAGAGAACTAGCAAAGCCTCTCAACTCGCAGTACCCTTATCTGATTTATAATCCAAATGCATTTCTCTTGAATAAGATAAAGAAGGGAAGAAATGCACTTACAACTGAGAGTCTATGAGGCACTACAAATCAAAAGTCTTGAGAGTTCTAAACCAGTTTCATGATGATGAGGGGGCATATAAACACACAAGCACTGATAAGCAAATAATAGTTCTTACAGATTTATGTTTACTCATGAAAATGAGATTAAAAAAAAATGTATTAACTAAAAGGAATGCCACAGATGATTAAAACTTACTGTTTTCTTCGTAAAAAACATACTGTGACGAAAAAAGACTTCAGGTAGTAACATGCAGTGGACTAATTAAAAAAAGAAAATAGGCCATCTTACAAAAATCATACTGTTTAATCAGGCCATGAAAGCAATGCAAAGGGAGTAGCAGAACACCACAAGTTGTCGAGTCAGATCTTTCAATTTCAGTAAGAGGCACACAGATCAAAGAATGATTACTTTCTATCACAGTATCACACTGATGACATACATACAAAGAAAGTAGGACATGTACACACACTCTCTCACTTTGGTGCTAAAATTTTAATACTGTTGCACAATTTAAAGGTGAGTGCGAAAAGTATCTCTTGGCAGATTGCCAAAGTCTCAAAATTCTTGTCTTCTCTACTGAGCTTGTCACACATCAGTGAAGAACAAAAATATTTTTGGGGGTAAATTTCTTAATCCAAGGTTTCAACACACACATTTAAAACCTTTTCCCATATTTTTGCTACATCCATATTCAGACAAAATATGCTGTGCTTTATGTGGAATAAATATATCCATTCTTCTCTCATGCATTCTGGGACTGCAATGTGTAGAGATACTGGGGAGGGAAAAGAACCAAGCAGCACTCTGGTATATCAACAGAATCTAGACAGACAGGCTACAGGTTGCTGAAAGCCAAAATTAAGCTGCCCAGATGGGTGAGTAGCTCTAAGTCTGGGTCCATCCTGGAGCCAGAGTAACACAGGCCCAAGGCTGCTGGAAAGCACTATTAGGGTATGTGTGTACAGCTTAGAAACTAAAACTGGCTTGAACTGAAGTTTTGAATATATTTTAAACTGAAAGACAAAAAGGTTCACAAGTTGTCCAGCCTTGTTATCAAGAAATAAAATTAGTTTAGGAGAGAGGTGGAAGAACCACCCCGCAAGACAATGAGGAGTTTTACAGCTTTTGCCCCCATTAAGTATTTCAAAAGTGAAAACCTGAAAAAACAAAACAGCAATCATCACAGTAAAGTGATCTTTTTCATAACAGTTGAAAAGTAGTTGTAGAAAAGCTATCACAACTTTAGGCATCATTTCAGTCGACAACTCAAAGTATATCTTCAGTCAGATAGCCTATTTGGTTCACAATATGTGAACATTTTCAACTTAGGAGATATACTCCAAATGATTCAGTCTAGGAAGGTATTGCTCCTTCTTTTACAGCAGGGATGCTCTAAGTCATGGTGCACAGAGAATTTATCTGACAAACCAAAGCAAGTGTCTGAGCAAACCACCCAACTAAAACAGGATACACTTAACAGGGAACCAAACCTCTTCCTACAAGACAAATCCTACAAGAACATCTCCCTGTGAAAAAAGACAGTGTGAAAAAACAGTGATAAATAGTTTGGAAATTTATTTTGGATAGTTAGACTAACAACTGAAAATTATCAAAACTAATTTTTCTTCATGTGATTTCCAACATATTTTGTTTTGACTTGTATAATCAAAATGCTTAATACTTCTGTGTTGACTTTGTGGCTAGAAAACAATAATGCAAACAGAAAAGATACAACCAGACACTGCTGGCTTGGCTTGAAACAAGTCAAGTCAGACTGAGTTCCATTTTCATCTACATGTGTCCAGCTTCCAAAATTACAAGAGATAAAGTTGGTGCAGATGACATCATCATTTTTGTAAACTCAGCTTTGAATGATGTAGTTGATTATGTAGCTAATGTAATGATATTTTTCTTTTATGGAAAGATTACAAATGTAAAAGCTTTCAGAGCTCCCAGACTGAAAAATGAATCCTGAGGAATGTTCAGCATACAAACATGAATGTAAACCATTTTACCTTTTCTGCCAACTATTCTTTAAAACTGTCAAATCAACATGTATGCAGCCATGAAAAACTTTCAAATGTTTTTCTTTTTTTCAGTTAACTTTTTAAAGTATGTGTTAAAACACTTCCACAGGACAGTGTCAGTGAGTAACTCATAAGAGTTTGATGAATAACTTAAAACAGCCATCAGGAAAGACAAAAGAACCTAAACATTAAATAATCTCCTTCCTCCCTAAAACTGCAGTCAGAATACTAGATACTAGTCTGTTCTGCCCCTTCAGCTCGTCCACTTTCTTACTTCTGTTATTTTTTGAAATAAAAATACAATACACATCCTATGTTTCAAGCTGAATAAATGAAGTTTACTCCTTTAGGGTCTGTTGTAGCAAATAATCTATATATATTGCCTTCATTTCCACTGCCCAATTTTGTGGTTCTACTATGTAACACTAACTGCATAAACAGCTACTCTGAGAAAGTTTCTCTACATTCAACTGTATTCCCCTTCAACACAAAATAGGTAGGTTTCATTGAATTCTCCATGGAGTGGATCTGCTTTGCCCTATTTGAAGACAGATCCCCTTCTCCCACCTTGATCTCCACAGTGCTTTTCACAGCACTGGGTGCCATTGCATCTGACTGCTGGTAGATGCATTTGGTAGACACTTGGGACTGGACAAATGAAGTTACTTTCTCTTTACAGGTGGTGCTTTTTGTTGATGCTTGCTTACCTCATTATCTGACTCCACAAGCACTTGATCATATTCACTAAGAGCTACTAGGAACATGATAGATGTGACGTTTTCAAAGCAATGTATCCATTTTCTTCTTTCTGATCGTTGGCCTCCTACATCCACCATTCTGCAAAATCAACATCCACATCAACTCCATGAATACCTCAACAGGTAAACACAGAAGCACACACACAATGACAAAATTCAAGAATTTACTTGAAAACACAGTTTAGCTTTTCTTAATGATTTTTTTCCATTGATATTTAAGGGAATCTGTTCTAAGTAGACTGTTAATTGTATCTGCTTTTAAGTCTGATGTGTTTTCTGCATTTAAAGTATTATGGGTCTCAATATCTTCATATTCATCAGACATAAAGGTCTCATAAATCATGATTTGACAATGTACGCCCTGTGTTTCAGCAGAAAGATGTGAACAGAATAGACTTGGTGGTCTGCTTTTCCCCCCAAATTACCAGAGTAAAAATTCAAGACTTGAAAAGGCTGCCCCCTTTTAAAAGAACAAATAGAATACAATATGAATATACTAAAAATTTTAATAGCCAAATTAAATCTCAAATTTGCTCACAGTATATTCCCTTCTCATACCTTGTTTCACTGTACATAAATAGAGGTGTCTGAACTTGCAACTACAATTCCATAGTTATTTTTTAAGCAACTGTACTTGCATCAAAGTAGGCTGCTTTCTCCCTAAAGGAGAGTAACTTCTCTCTAAAAATCAGCTACACAAGTGGTTACTTTGCATTCCATAATTTACATGAATTATGAGGACACACAATGTGTGTTTTCAGATTATTATTCATAGTGAAACTTTTGGTATATATTATTGAAAAGACGAATTGTATGGCTTCGATCAGTAGTAACTACCTTCAGAAAAAAGAAAAACCTAACAGTATTTCATCCTCTTGACAACTTTAACATCAGCTCCTTATTACCTGTAGACAATTACCTCAAAATATAATGACCAAGCCCAAATACTAAAAACATGTAATAATTGCTATTATGCATTTTTAACCAATATCCTATACATGGTGTTACTAATGTAACAGGAAACAAAAACAACAGAGCAAGTGGGTATGAAAACTTTTTTCCTACCTGAAAATGACACTTTGTAAGTCGAATGGATATTCAATGATCCCCGTTGTTGGGACTCGAACTCTGAGTACATCTTGCTGAGTTGGCAGATAGGTGGAATCTGCTATGCGGTCCAAGTCATTAAGATAGCTATAGACAGGGAGAAACAACAGGAATACAAGACAGTGACACCATCATCCCACTGAGGAAAAGAGAAAGGAAGACCTGGGAATAGAAATGGGCTGTGGGGTAGGAAGAAGTACAACAGAAAAAAAGAACATTATCGGCATAGAAGAGGGGATTACAGTAAAAAAATGTCTTCCATCCTCCCTTCTTGTACACTTTCATAGCTTCAAGTAAACCCTACAGAACAGTAGCATAATTACTCTGTTTTGGTTTTTTTTCATACAAGTTTGCTTGGTTTTCACATGTAAATTCACCAGAAATTCAATGCTTTCAGTTACATAATTCTAGGCAATTTAGAGACAAATAATATTATAAAACATGTGAGAAATACAGTTACAAAATTACACAGTTTTATTTGAATATGTAATATTTCTTGATAATCATTCAACAGTATCTACACAGATACATCAATAGACAAACATTCAAATACAAGACAGCAGCCTTCTCACTCATTTCACCGGTAGCACCTTACAGAGCCTATACAGTCCATAAAAGAGTCCTCCTTTATGCTTACAGAGTTCTGTTTCTCTCCCTAGACTTCTGATCAAAGGATGGTGGGCTCTCTAAGAACTGTCCTAAATGATACATGAAACCAAGAATCAAGAAAGCTGTATCAAACCCAGGGAGAGTACCTCACAGAAAAAGGAAGCCAGATACCATGTACAAACACCTTTAAAAAGAAAATCTTTGATACAGACAAATAATCAGAATCCACAGCCCACGAAAAGCAAGTTAGAACACATCCTGAACTTGTTTTCAAATAATTACATTTAGTCCCTGCCACCTTTTCCTTCTTACTTACAATTTAATAAACAAACATAACATTGTATCCATTTATTTAAATGAAAATGTCTCAGCTTTTTGTTGCATAACCTTACTTTTGTATCTTTCATTATTACTATTTTCATGCTGTGAGCATACAGCAGAGTCAACAAAATATTTTTAATTATAAAACCCCTTCTTTTAGGTTTTTATTTGTTGTTTTCATTGTGGGGTTTGTGTTTGTTTGGGGTTGGTTTTTTTGGGTTGGTTTGGTTTTTTTCTGTTGTTTTTTGTTTGTTTGTTTGTTTAACAGACATTTCTGCTTAAGAATTACTTGTGCTGGAATTCAGGATAGTGAACTTCATGCTTTGTTACTCTGAAGCAAAGCAGTAGATTATTTTCTGCTATTGACTTTAACAGTTCTACAGATCAGTTACACTTCCTGTTACCATGTAAGGATATAGAACTTCACATTCAATTTCAAGGGGATTAAATAAGCTTCTGAAAATCAGACTGAAGCTTTGCCTGCAGCAGCAACAAGTTCTATGAAGACACTCTAAAATCACAGAAGTCTCACCTAAAAGTCATGTACCCTCTGAAACAATTAGCACAATTAATTAAAATAATCTATTACCTTTGGGTGAGAACATGTATCACTGGGACTGACATCAGGGGTTTCCTTTTTCAGTGTACCCACTGCTTTATATCATACCTAAAGATTTTTGATACATTGCAGAAACAAATTGTCTCTATTCAGTGGGGTGCAATCACCTTGAAACGCTAGTGGGAGTCAATAAACACACCTACGCTCAATACATTGTAATGACTTTTGTATTACTTGCATAACACTGTATGTCTATGTCCATAGTACTACACAGAAACAACCCAGGGCATTTTCTCAAACCACAACGTTAAGTTTTTTTGCATTGCACTAGAAGGGGTGTGGGCAAACAGGCTGATTTTTCTGAGTGACTGATTTGCTAGGTTGACTCACTATTTGAAAATGCTGAGGCAGAATATGTAAATAAATAGAGGTAACTACTTACATAAAAAGGAAAGACAACTGGAGTATCATTAATATTTAAAGACATACTACCAGCACACACAATTTTCACATATTACTATTATAGGTATTCCTGTAACACTGGAAATTTCTAATTTCAGTTATTTGATTTATCACAGTTTAATTCACTGCCACAAAGAAAACATGTATTTTCAAATCTTCCTCTTACTAAAATGGTTGGAAATGTAACTGTTTCTTCCCACATGAAAGCTGGGGTTTGAAGAAATTATCTAATCACTAGGGGAATGCAGCACTGCATGCATAGGCTTAAACTAACCATCTATTTACTTTAAAATCAATTTAGCAAGCAGCAACTTTAAACAAAAATATCAAAACATGCTAGGTAATGCCAATTGTTTTCCACCTTCAACTGTGGTGGCTCAAGTCCCACCCAAGTTGCACCTCTGGCCATCCCTAGCTGCCTGTGGAATAGCTTCGTAACACATTTCTGTCAAAATTATTTGGAATAGCGAAGAAACACTATTGAAATTGTTCAAATTAAGCTTGTTTATTTGATGGATACAGCCTGTATTGTGGGAAGTCCTTAAGGCCTAGAAGGAAAGCAGGGTGGAGTTACTTCCTCCACTGGCTTATCTGCAGCCAGAAGAGGACTTACAAAGCCAGGGCTATGTGAAATGTCTCAAGTTTCTGAATTCAGATAGGTGAGGAGCAAAAGAAAATTAAGGTTTTTATTCACTTTTCTGCACACGTTTATTAAAAAAACAATTCATCGTGACTTTAAAGCGCTTACTTAATGCAGCCCTAAACAAAGCACTGAGAAATATATGACTCGCCTGGGCAAAGAAATCCTGTGCACATACAAGAAATTTAAGCGTGTAAGAGATATACACAGGGTATTTTAGGATAAATGCTGAACTCAAAATATACACACAAATACTGCAATCAGCCTTTGCAATGTAACCAACTCCTCAGCATATATGAGAAACAGCTACACATGCACTCTTGCAAACAAACCACAAGACCTGTCATAAACATGAACTTGCACAAAAAGACTGTTGCCAACAACTGCCCAAACCAGATGTTTCCTCAGTTTATTGACTTCAACATTTTGAACCATAATAACGATACAGATATAGGAAATACCCTGGCAGCTGTCCTGAGGTTACCCAAAAGTGGGTAACCACCAGCATTACAACAGGGAATTGAGTTGTACTGGTAGCAGCAGCTGTGCAAGTTATTTAGGTCTCAAGTGTATGGCACTCTTGAGTTTATTTTTACTACCTGATAATAAATGTCTTACTCTGATGTCACATACTGGACCTAGACAGCCTCTCACCCAAACAGTACCTACTAAGCTAGGCATTATACAAACGAACAAAAAAGGGAAAATTGCATAAAATTACTTAGTAAAAAAGAAAAAAAGGCAAATGACATAGTAACTTTATAGTATGAACTAAATTAAAAAAATTAATCATTTTGTAAAAATCATTTTGTGAAAATGAATTTTGGTGGCAGTTGAGGTTATTTTCCAGGGGGCTGCTATAGTGACCAGCAGCAGGTGAATCACCGAGGTGACACGTGTAATGAGCAGCTGGCAGTGGCCCTCCCCTGCCATCAGGAGAAACTGCCATCATTTTTCAGCACACTTATGATCTGCACATTGATGAGAAGTGGAGAAAGCCTTTTGCTTCCCACTCAGTTCTGAGAGAGAAGTACTTATTTCTAATGCAATTTACATCTCTGAAGTCAAGGTCCAAGCCTGCAGTCAGCTTCAGGGAGGCTGCCAGGCTACAGAGGTGCTAATGATGCCCTTGGAAAAGAATATGTTTCAAAGGTCCTGTTTGTCCACATTTCAAAATAAACAGGAGGACTGGGATCACAGGAGTAAACTGACTGGCTCTGAACTTTCCTACTTGCCCTTCTCATACAGAAATCAGGCAAAGAAGTGAGACTCCTAACCTTAACCAACAGACCAGAGTTGGTTTAATCAATAACTTTCTTCAAGAAGTTAAATATGACACCTGTCACCATGAAGAGTTAGCTCAGCATTCAGCCTTGATTCATCTCCCAGAGTTACATGACCTAATGAAGTGAGACCACCAAAATCACTTGAATTTACTTTCAGTGAATAAGGTCTGGAAGTACCTTCAACACGAAGAAACATAGGGCAGGCACTTCAAACAAAACCCTTTCTCCTGCCATGAGCTACTATTTTCCAGCATCTTTGTTGCAAGTAATCAGGTGGTAAAGTAGAATTTTCTCAGGAATACTTCTAGAAGATGAATTTCTGTATCTTTAAACTAAGTTTAGTGTATAGCCTAATCAGTCAAGAGAAGGCATTATGGCATGGGCAGAGAAAGGCAGAAAAGCTACAGTCTTCATCCATCCATAGCACTCATTTCCCTTTCTGTGGCTGAAAATGAGATTGCTATATTCATCAGCATTGCCTAATAACTCTTCCTAAACTCAGCAGGCAAAACTTATGCAGCAAGATGCTGAATTAATATTCACTAGCATAGTAATAAACCTTGATGGAGCAGATTATCTTGTGTTCTATTATGCAGCACATGCAGGACAGCCAGTTCATCAGGCCCAGTCAGCATGGGTTTATGAAAGACAGGTCCTGTTTAACAAACCTGATCTCCTTCTATGACAGGGTAACCCGCTTGTTGGATGAAGGCAAGGCTGTGGATGTTGTCTATCTTGACTGTAGCAAGGCATTTGACACTGTTTGCCACAGCGTTCTATTAGAGAAATTGGCTGCTCTTGGCTTGGACAGGCATACGTTTTCCTGGGTGAAAAACTGGTTAGATGGAGGAGTCCAAAG
>WTSP01013336.1:22273-106080 GCA_025331215.1 Actenoides lindsayi | reverse complement strand
CTTCAGCCGGGGGGCGGCGAGCTCCCGGCGCTGCGGGGTGGAGCGAGGAGCCGCGGCCGCCCCCCCGGGGCCGCGGCGGGGCGGGCGCACCTGGCGGCACCGCCCGCTGCCGCCTCCGATGTGCGTCTGGGGGTCTGCGTGTGTGTCTATGTGTGTGGGGGGGTCTGTGTGTGTGTCTATGTGTGTGTGTCTGTGTGTGTGTGTCTATGTGTGTGTGCCTGTCCGTGTGTGTGTCTATGTGTGTGTGCCTGTCCGTGTGTGCGTGTGTCTGTACGTAAGTGTGTGTGCCTGTACGTATGTGTGTGTGCCTGTCCGTGTGTACATGTGTACGCGTGTGTGTGCATGTGTACGTGTGCAGGTGTGTGCACGTGTGCGCGCATGTGTGCATGTGTACGTGTGCACACGTCCATATGTGTATGCGCGCACATGGGTGTGTGCGCATGTAGCTGGGCATGAACCACCCCTCCCACAAGCGCATCGAGGGGACACGTCCTTGCGGAGTCGTGGCCCCCTTCGAGCAGAGGGTGTGATGGCATTTAGTGATGAAGGGACCCGCTGGGTGCAGCCGTGTCAGCCCCCGGCAGCTGCCGTATGGGTGTAGCGGGGACCTAAGGGAAACACACGGCAGAAAATCGTTAATGGCAGTGCAACTTAGTTTTTCCCAGAGACTTTTTTATAAAGTTGATTGAAACTCACAGGTGGCACAGAGGTGGTTAAAGTAGAATCTAGGTTGTTCCACAGCTTTATAGGATGAAAGTGCTAAGTGATGGTCATGGATACTTTTGCACATTTTGAAACTGTTTTCTTTGCCCTTTGATTACAAATTTTTCACGCCCATGGAGGACACATTGCCTGTTTTTCATTTTTTTCCATGGTCACTTTCCTCCTAGGAAACAATTTGATGCTTGATGAGGCGCTTGAGGCTCCACCAGAGGGGACAGAGCTTTCACACTGCTGTTGTGGAGATGCTACCAGAAGACCTGGGGATGCTGTCCCACAGCCATGTGACTCTACAGATACCATCTACCTCCTGGACTAATCTGGTTTCTGCCTCTGCAGAGCAGCTCTGGTTACTTCCTAAGCTAGACTGAAAACTCCAGCAGTCCTGGACCATTTTGTGTATGTGGAAGCAACACTCTGGGGAGGTGTCCGGTGGTGAGGTTATTAGTCCCATTCATTTCAGCCACCTGAGTCATGTCCCTAAATGCAGCACCTTGCTCCTCTCTGGAGCAACACCATTCTTTTCTGACACAAGGGTTTTACTCCCGGGTACACACAAGTACCAGAGGTTAATGTGGGCTGGGCAACTTGGGACTCACCTCCTCAGCGTGGGTGAGACCTATATATAGAATCGTCCCTTGACAAGTTTGCCTTGCTTTAGTAGGATGTCTCAGACCATGCCCCTTGCACTGGGCTACACAAAACACAGCCCGTTCCCTCCAAAAGACCGCAGAAGAAGGCCTCGACCCTTCTTCTCACCCAGGCTGCATGCAGGTCCCTCCTCCCCAGTAGGAATGCTGCAACCGTGCACCCAGGGAGGGCAGGAACCCACAGGCAATGGGTTATTCAAGGATAACGGGTGGGTGGAGAAAAAGCAGACTGAAGAGAGGTCTCTCCATTTCTCATGTTAATTAATGCAAGGTGAAAATCTATAATTAAGTTTTCAGGGCTATGAATCCAGAGCGAAAAGAAGCATGTCCCGCTAAACCTGAACAAGGCACCCAAGCCCGAGACAAGATGAAACTGTAACAGCCTTTTTTCCAGCATTTCTCACTAACTAATTTAGGTAGCTCAAGTACAACACCCAAGATGTTTGGGTTGGTGGTTTTTTTAAATCCCATTCCCAGGTGCCAGGCATAGTACGTGAGTGTGCTTGTTTGCTTCCAGGAGCTTCAGGTAGGTGAGAGAAGGATGGGGAGGAAAGGACGGGCATGCAAAAATCGGACGTTGCCATGCCGGCTCTTGTAGCAGTCACATTCCCGTGCAGCTCCAAGCCCAAGTGACCAGGCCAAACTACAAAATCAGGCATCTCTGTTTCCTGGGGGATTAGCTCTTACCAATTATTTCGTATTTTTTCTTCATGAATTAGTAAAGAATCAGTGCTGCTTCTGGTGGAAATGTGCCTTTAAGTACTTTTTTTAAAGTAATTTCAGAAAATTACAAGGAAAAAATATTTAGATGTTTTCTGTCCTGTTGTGAAAAGGTAATAGGGAAAGGAAATGTTTAATGCCTCACACTTCTCCCTCGGCACACTGTGAGCTCAGATGTGTTTACTGAGTGTGTCTGCTTCTCCAGTGGGGTTCCCATGGAACTGCCTTGTATAGACAAGTGCACTGCGTGTATCCAAGAGCTGTATTTTTTCCACTGTTTCCCTTTCCCCTTCCAGTAGAAGTAACTAATAAAATTTCTCAGGCCCAGCATCTGATATATTAGGCCCTGGTATGAAAAAATCTTTATAGCAGTCTTCATTGCCTCCTCATCCTCTCTCCTCCCCTCCCTGGAGATGTAAGAAAACAGAAGTGATGTTTTAATCTTGAAAGTAAAAGTAAAAAGAAGATAGTGTAAGAGATGCTAAGGCAGAAGTCCAAGGCAAACAGTCTCCCAGATTGTCTCCCTGCCTGGAGACAGTGTGATTGATACCTGATGTCTGTGCTTCCCTGTCCGAGGAGTGCAGGCTTCTAATCGTGTTTGTGTACACAGAGTTTTTGTGTACCCCAAGAGCAACTTTTGGCTGCTGAACTAAGGGTGAGAAATAAAATCTGCCTTGAGACTTCTGCGCTGGTACTTCTGTCAACATTACCATCCCCAGCCCTGCCTCAGGTCTGCTAGTCACACCTGCAAGAATAGTTTCTGAAATGCAGGTTCATGCAGCAGGAGCCAAAACAGAAGATAAAAGCAGGTGTTTAATCGAGTGTGCAGCTATTGAACGCTCAGGTTTGCAACAGAGAAAACTGTTACTCCAAAGTCAGCTGCTGGTCCCTAGTGGTTTTCAGTGCATGGCAGAGCACAAGCTCCTGAGTTCAGCTACAGGCTTCTCCTGGCAGTGATGTTTCGGACATAATCTGTAAATACCCTCACTGCAATTGCAGTGTTTTGTGACTATTTGTGAGGAACTCGGGATGTGCGGTGGAAAGGGATGGGCAGAGCACTCAGTTCTTCCAAGCTCCCATCTCTAGTCACTAGAAACGCTTCCGGCACAAAGCTTAGCAAAAGTCTCTCTCTATCACTTGCCCTTCTGAAAGGGTCCGCTGTGAAAAGTGGACCCTTTCAAACAGGTCAGATAATCATCTTTTACCATTTCTATTTTAGCAGCATGTAAAAGCCTGAACCAGATTAGGGCTCCTTTCATTCCTGCTTATATAAACAAATTGTTAGGCGAGATAGTGCTAATAGCTGCTGTTGAATAGGTCTTTGATCTACAGGGGACTGTGGGCTCAGCTAAAGCCAAGAGGCTACATGGAAGAAGCAGTTCAGTGAACTGGAAGGAATGAGTATGTTGGAAAACACAGAAACTGCCTCTCTGGACAAGGAGCACCAAAGCATGTCCAGGTCAGAAGCACAGCAGAGATATCTGTGGCACTGTCTGGGTACTCAATCAAGGGGAAGGGGTTTGTGGTCTGTGTGAGCACATGAGAACAAAACACAGAAAAAAAATGCAGAAAGGGTTGTGAGGGTGATGCTGAGGATGTTCCTCGGACTCAGTTTTACTATAGCGGCTACCGGATACAGCGTGAAAACACTGCCTGTTCTTGGGGTTTTCCCTCCTGTTTTCAGGCAAAGAGGTCATTGTTCATGCCTTATGTAAGTAAATTGGCTTCCTTACAACAAAAATATTGCAAGGCCACCTATAGAAGCTCACCACTCAGACAACAGTACAAGGAACACAGCTCCTACCCTGCTTGCAGGTGGAAAAGGTAAGGACACAAGAGAGCCTTTCTATAGCTGTGGCTTCTTTATGGCTGTGCTATTCTACAACAGAGATGTAATTTTTGAGGGACTTTTGGGATGCACTAGAACCCTTCTAGCGTTTTTTTTTCTTCCTTTTTGCATTGTCAGTGGAGCAATGATGGCACAAAGACAGCTCATCCAAAATTCCTTTAAACTGGAAACAGGATTGTGATCCTTGAACATGTTTCAGATGACAGAGGTTAGACCAAATCAGGTCTGGATAATGACGTTCCCATCCTGTTACTCTGACACCAACCAGCTCAGCAGACAGATCTAGATGGGAAGAAAGTCCGAAGCCAGAAGCCCAGTGCTGGAAACCTGACAAATAATGTGACAGCTGAAAGGCAGTCCAGTTCCTCCAGTGATCCCAAACATTGCAGCAGACAAGTTTAAGTAAGTCTTCCTGAGGAATGTGCCTGAATTAAACCTACTCATTCCTTCATGGCAGACCCTTCTATGTCTATTTGTTAAAGGGTGTACCAGGGCAGGCTCCAGCCCTGATGCAGATGTCCCTGTTGCATGGTAGTGGGACTTCTCATTCGACCAGTGTCACACCTTGCAGAAGGCATTACTGATGGGGGGGTGGCAGCCTGCCTGATCCCCCTGAGCAATCCACCCCTTCCTCAGTGCTGAGGGAGCCTGATGGCTTTAAAGTCAGCATTCAGCAATCATTACTCATTGGTGCTGGTGGTGTTATGAAGATGTCAGGAACGCACAAAGATTTTCATAATCTGGAGGTTGTGTTATGGCTTATTATCAAAACTATGAAAGCATTGTTTCTCTTTTCTTACTTTGAAGTTATCCAGGTTTTTATGCACATCATGGCATTAAAAAATAAAATTAACGCCTCTCTGTTTGCCAGCAAACTCTTTATGCATTCAGTTTTTCAAAGCAGGAACCTACTTGTGAGCACATGAAAGAAGTATGTGTGTGAAATCTGTACGTGCACCTTCCCAAGTCACATGTTAGCCAGGCAAACTGAGAAAATGTTCCCACAGCCAGGGAGTTATAGGACAGGCTGCAAATGAATGTGTTTTCCTTCTGCAAATACGACTCTGGCGCAGGTGAGCACAGAAGTGGGTGCCAGGAGGCATTCAGGTTTCTTGTGCACACAGTTCTTGGGCTAGTTCCTGCTACGGTTAAAATGACTTCAAAATAGAAAGGATCAAGCTTAAAGCCCTAGCAACTTTTGCCTTTGCTTCAAGCAATTTTAGGAAAGACCTAAAGCCAACAAACTCTGAAAATAAAGGTTCATAACGACAGTGCTGACAATATAGCAAAGTAGAATTTTTCCTTTCTTGGTGTCCTGCACTTGCTCTGCAGATCTCTTTAAGTGCATTGGTTTTTTAACTTCTTCATTCCAAGTTACTTTGATCCTGTCACTTTGCAGTTTCTTGAACTAGTTTTTTATCTTTTGCATACCAATCTCCCTCCACTCCCTAAGCTAAGCCCAAAATGTTTTAAATGCCAAGATCAGAGGTTTGTATCGCAGTTAATTCTTGAACATACAATAAACAGTAAGGAAAAAGGTGATGGAACTCCAGATTTCATCTGTGTTTGAGCTCTGGTTTACCTTTACATCAGAAATAGGTTAAGCTTAAGTTGGGTGTCAAAGGAACAAAAGCATTTTTACCACCTTGTTCTTTCCTGTTCTTAAACTTTTTTTTTTTTTTTTTTTTTAATGCTGCAGGGGAGTGATATGCCATGTGTTACAGCCACATGGTTCTGACTCCACAACCCAAAATTTCATGTCCATGGTCTCGGCCTTTCAAATCCTGTGCGTTACTGCAGGACTCACTTGGAGGTGCCCTCACCCCACTCATGCTATGGCACCTGCGAAGCACACTGTTCAGAAGGTCTTTGGGCTTTTTCTGCCATGGGATCTCCTGTGCTATTTGCTTCTCATCTGTTCCTGGACATCTGTGCCTGCAGCCTGCTACCCCACAGCAGGAGAGAGGCTGGGTGGCTGTGCAGGTGTCAGAAGTGTTCGCTTCCTTTCTGCAAAGCAGTTCGGCTAGAAAAGCAAGTTTTCTCCTTCTCTAGCTGTGAGCGCCAGCTGTATCCTGGCACAGGTGAACTAAGGTCATCTTCCCTCTTTCCACGCCACTCCCAGGGCTGTAAATCAACTTGTTAGAGTGGTGGGAAACAGAGATGGTCTGCTAGGAGAAAAGGGAAATGAAGAGAGGAGTTTGTAACTTTGAAGCAGGCAATTCTCCAATATTGATCCTGCAAAGATGATGCTAAGCTCATACTATGACTTCAGCACAAATTTGTCTTCCAAGAGCAGCCCCCAGCCCAAGAGAAGGTTGTGCTGGTTGTCAGAGGAGAAGGGCTCTCTAAGAGTCCTATAGAACCTCAGCAAGTTTCCCTTACCTACCTGTCTTCATGGGAGCAGCAACTTGATACTCCAAACAGGAGGGATGTCCAGATTCTTTGTGCTTCAGAGCTGCCTTGCTCCTTCATCATCATCACAAGAGAGGACAAAGAGGTCAGGCAGACCCTCTGAACTCTGCACTGTAGCAATAAACATGAGACACAAACCAGCAATTGAAATCTTGCTCCCACCCATCACACAGCAGAACTGCATTGGAGGGGAAGTAGTGGATTCCCCAAGAAACACCTTGTGCTGCACAGGCAGTGAAACATGGACAGGCAGAAATCCTGCTCCATGAAGGAGGAGAGTACAAAGCTATCACTGGAACACCGAGAATAGCCGTGCTCATCTTCAGGTCCTCTGTAATAGAGTGATATTTTTTGCATGTGTATGTGCCATTGCTATATTCTTCTTGCTTCACTTCTGAGGTCTGCAAAGGCTTTGTTCCTCCTCTTGCTTCAGAGGGTATCTGTGCGAGTTCTCATAGCATTGTAAATCAGGTGTAATTCCAGGGAGGGCAATGGAAGACTGATCTCAGAGAAAAGAGAATCAGCTTCGTTATATTTTTTTTTCTTGGATGTTTCTCTTGTGCTATAGAAATAAGTCACAGAGTGTCTACCAGTTAGTTAAAATGGAAACCATTACAGTCAGGGGAATTATGACAATGTCCTTATTTGTCCAGATCAAATTATAAGGCAAGTCTAGGAGGGAAACACTCAAACTATGTTCTTATTTTAGTGTTATCAGCCTAGGCTAGCTTTCCATGGGCAGGAATCATCTGAAAGAAAAATAGAGCCAGATCCAAGCAAGGAAGGGAAAGTGTGTGAGGAAGGGTAGGAGCAGATCCTTTACACACAACAGATCCATTCAACACTAAGATTGTAAACCCCACAGTTCTTTGTTAAATCAGAGATTTATATTGGAAGTAAAAATATCATATTCACAAATCACAGACAAAATTACTTTAAATGTAATTTTGAAAAACTGTGAAGGTACTTGACACTGAAATCTAAGTGACATTGGATAAAAGTGTCCTTTGTTAATCCCACCTGGTGCATGATGGGTCCTAGGTAAGATTTTTGAACACTTCTCTCATCTGTCTGGAAGCTTCCTTGAGTAAATTTGCTAACTGGAATAGCTGTTGCTACAGATTTTGGGGTTAGCTTTTCATTGTTGTGGTTTGGTTCTGCTTTTTGTTTGTTTGTGGGTTTTTTTCTCTATGTCAATGTTTTCTTGTGTATAGACCCTGGCCTGCAGCCTCTGAAAGCCACTGTCCAACTGCATGGCCATGGACAAATCCTGGTTTTGTGTCCTAGTTCCTATTCATCAATAGGCAAAATAATACTGACTTTCTTTATCAAGTACTTCAACTTTCTTTAATGGAAACTATCATATGAGCTAGACAATGATATTTCTCAATATCAAGGGTGGAATTAAAAGGTGAGAAAGTCACAGAGGATGCAGGAACTTCTAGATGTAATTCCTTCCTCTCCACCCGGCAATGTCAAACCACATCCCCATTAGCTTTTCCACACGGTGCACACTCCTGGTTATGTGATAAGGGAACAGGATGTCCTATCCTATCTTATCCTGTCCTATCCTATCCTATCCTATCCTATCCTATCCTATCCTATCCTATCCTATCCTATCCATCCTACATACCCTTCACTGCTGCCACTGTCACTGCTTCTGCCCAAAGGGTCTACCTAGATTTCAAGCTTTTGGTGGTAGGAGCTTCCTGGTACCAGATGTATTTTTATATATTTAATCATCCCCTTTCCTCCAGAATTAAAAATCATATTTAACATGAAACATATTGAATAATTTTCTGGCAGGGTGGAATAGATGGAATCATGGGTACTCTTAATGGGTATGTTAATGTGTACATTGATTACACATTAAAATTAGGGTCATGGTTAAAGTGAATTTTTTGCATCTTTGTCTAAGAAGTTTGGTCTTTTGATAGGTGATATTAGACTATGCTGAAACACACTGTTAATGGTAAACATTGTTTCAAAGGTTGGGTGTTTTTTGAAGTACTGTTTTTTAATTTCATATCTGTATAATATAAATGAAAATTAGCTTGTTAAAATGAGAGTAGTATTAGAAACTGCACAATGTGTTTAACAACTGGTGGGATAGTCACTTAGCCAAGTACACTTCCTCTGGGAATCTGGTTCTACCACAGGTAATGAGACAAAACACATGGGGCAGAAGGGGGTGATTTTAGCAGAATATGCTCCTTCATGCTAATGCAAATACAGAATAACTTTCTTATTAGATATGAACTGAGACAAATAAGCGTGAGCATCTGAAATCCAGCACTGAGAACACACAGGAGGGTAGCTCTGGATTGCTTCCCAGTTGCCTACAGCAGTGATTCTCTTTTTTTTTCTGGGTGGCAATTCATTATTAAAACATAAACAATAAAAGCATGATTGCTGTGCATTTACTATAAGGGTGAAAATGCATTCCTGATAGTGGTGATAAGCTTGTTTAATTGGAGTGTATGCTTGGCCAGAGAATAAAAAATTCCTAAAAATAGTGCTCTTTTGAGCTTATGGGAATGAGGGTTTTTTTGATCCAGACCCTTTAATGTTTTTTTAAGGCTGGCATAGAATAAAAGTAGGGCTGGCAGGGCTAGAAGCAGTCTGGCAAAACAACTCCAGCTCCATGTAGGGGCCTACCTGGTGACCAGTACCACTGATCCAGGGCAATGGAGGGTCCTGGAGCAGAGTGTAAAGATCTGGAGAAGGTCTTGCACAGAGACATGCACAACACTGTTGCATGAAGACCCACTTGTTAGACAGCAGCCAAAAACCTGACTCCTGCTAGTCTTTCACAGCTTTCCCCTGCCCTATCTGAGGGTAGCAGCCACAGCTTACTGGAACACAAACTTACTTGGTGGCAAGGTCTTCATACAACACTGTAGTCAAATTCCTTTTACTACCAGGAAGCTCTCTAGGTCTGCTGATGGCAGTGGTAGTGAAACTAATGTGAACATTTCTACATTGAACAACTGGGTTTTTAACAATCGGACAGCCAAACACTCAAAAGACCTGAGGCTTACAGACTTTTGTGTGCCCTTCTGCAGATAGTCTAACAGCTCTCAGGGTTCATGCCCCACTGACATTTTCAGGGCTTCCACAATCCCTGGTGCAGTGCTGGACAAGAAGGTCTTGGTGAACGTAACTGTACAGCTCTAAGGTTTCAAGTCTCGCACATCTGTACAACAAATGTGCAACATCTGTTGTCTCATGGACAGTGTTTGTTTCTTTAAGAAAATCTCTAACTTATTGGGGTCTTGGCATAGGGTAATGCTCATGTGGGAAATCATGTCTCTTGGATGGGATATTTGGCTCACTATCCACATGGCAAATGGAGTCACTGTTGTGAGGGTCCCTGCAACAGTGTCTTCTGCTGTATCGGGTAAGGCTCCTCGAACCACCATCCTGCTCAATTCCTGTAATCCAGCTGGGCTGAGGTCCTGCTTTATCTGCTATAGATTATTTTAAACTATGAGCAAAACATCCCCTAATTATCTTTATTTATTTATTTATTTATTTTATTTATTTATTGTGCAGAAGGCTATTCTACAGGACCATTTCTGCACCTGCAGGAGCAATTTCTACTGAGTATTTAGAAGTAGCTCATCAATGTGTAGGTTTGTCAGTTCTGCAGCAGGTACAGCCTGAGGGATTCCCCAGCATGGCCACCCTAGATGCTGACACTGACACACAAATAGCATCTATAAAATGATCTGAGCACAGCAGAAGCTGCCTAGCAGAATCTCTGGGACTACCCAAAATTCCCACATGGACTCCAACCTGGTTCATCCTGCAGGAGTTAGGCAAAGGCTTTACTGAGAGTGTATCTGGGAGCTCAGGCAATCACCTTGTCTCAGATCAGTCCCTTGTATCACCTCCATGGAGACTAGCTGGGACCTCTGGGACCACCCAGGGAACTAATGCCTAAATGCACAAGCTGTGCACTGAGGCAAAGCCCTGAAACCAGCTGTGCTGTAGGACAAACTTGAATATCTACAACTTAAATTCTTGCTACACAAGGCTTCTGGCTCTGTTGCAGGGGGTCTGGAAGTCCTGGCATGGTGAATTATTACAGGGTCCCAAGTGAAGCCCTGGGAAGAGACCCAAAGACCCTGGAAGCAACACACCAACTCTGCACTTTCTTTTACATCAGTTTTAGAGGCAAACTCAAGACAAATTTTCTGCTTACATGTTTTGCTGGAGGAATTCCTTGGGGATTGCTTTTAAGACAACCCATTCAGTTTTTTCAAAGGGTGAGTTAGGAAAGGAGACTATAAATGCATCTGTTAATCTCATCTTCCTTCATCGGGATGCGCCCTGCTGAGTTTTGCCTAGTAGGTCTATTTCCATGTGCTTATCTGCCCTGGCAGCAATAATGGGAGACAAGATTACACAAGGTCCTGCCTGGGTGGACTCAAGCGTTGCCTGTCACAGGCAGTAGACATTTGTAGTTGGTCTGAGTTCAGATCCAACAGAAAAAGTAAGTTCAAGGTTCATACTAATTTTCTTGAAATACTACTCTGTCTTCTGAGGAAGGTTTGAAGGGAACACTGCTGTCCAACAGATGGATGTAGCAGAAGGAAATATAAGACCATAAGTAAAGCAAATTCCTTTTCTATACTTTCCTAGCCTGTAACACTCATAATTTTCTCCCATATATCTTTGCAGACAGCAGTTTTCCCTGTGTTGCCCATGATCACCTTATCACTAAAATCGCCCGTGTGGTGAGATACGAACTGGACAAATGAATGACAAGGAGGGTGGAAAATGTGATTGTTAGTGTTCTGTGGCCTGGAGTAACTCTCACCCAGTTACTAGTGGTGTATCTCACGGACTGATATTGGGGCCAATACTGTTTAATGTCTTTATTAATGGGATGATGGGATAAAGTGCACACTCAGTGAGTTCATGGGTAAGCAATTGAGCTGACAGATACTCATGAATTTCAGCAAAAGTCAATGCAAATTCCTGCAACTGGGCCAGAATAAGCCACTGTACTGGTACAGGCTGAGGGCCCACTGTCAAGGAAGCAGCTTTCCAGAAAAGAGCTGGCTCTTGTTGAACAGTGTGTCCTTGCAACAATGTCATACTGGGCTGTATTACCAAAAGGATAGCTAGCAGGAGGGGAGTGATTCTTCCCCCTTTCTTTATCACCTTAAAGACTGCATGTTGAGCAGTGTGACCAGTTTGGGGCAGAGAAAGACATAAACAAACCAGAGCAAGTCCCATGCATGGGCATTGAGATGGTCAGGGGCTGGAGCACATGATGTAAGAGGAGAGACTGAGAGAATTGGGCTTGTTTAACCTGAAGAAGGCTCAGGGGGTTCTTAATGCAGTTTACAGCTACCTAATAAGAGAGTGTAGAGAAGACACAGAAAAGCTCTTCTCAGAGTGCTTAGGGAAGCAATGGACGCAATTTGAAATGTGGGAAATTGATATAAGAATATAAGGATTCCTAAGGGGGCAAAAATCATGCAAGGGTGGTCACTTCTTAAAACAGGGGCCCAGAAAGATTGTCAATCTCTGTCCTTGTAGCTATTGCAATATCAACTGGATGCAGCCCTGACCAAACTGCACTAGCCCTTACTGTGCTCAGAACAGAAGGCTGGACTAGAGACCTTCAGAGATTCTGTGATTTTGTACCTCTGAGTTAGCTGATGGGAAGATAGGACCAGAAAAGACCTGTGTTTTCCCAGCCACATCTGTCAGCTTGTTCTTTGCAGGCAGCAGGTCAGCAGAGCACACTCCACTGCACATATCAGTTGTGCCTACCCTATTTTTAGCAAACACTGGAAAATGAGTAAGTGGTAGATACAACCATGTTGACTGTCCATCAACACCGTTTAGTTACCTGGATCTAGCCCATTTCCCACTGAAGCCCCTTTCCAACCATATAATGGGATCTGATGCAGGTCCTATGAAAACAGCTGCAGTGTTAGAGGCAGAAGTCACAGTAGCTCAGTACAGAATTATCCCCTGCCCTCTCCCAGATCTCCGTCACATACAAACACACTCATCCCCACACACATGCAACCTCCTCTGTGGTACTTGCAGTTCTGTTCTCTAAATCCTATAGTGCTAAAATTAATTAAAATGGAAATGCATGTTTACTGTCAATAAGAGAAAGATACTCAATTAATTACAGATAAAATTACTTTAAATCTGCAAGAACGCCATGGGAAAACAGGAAGGTTGAGGCTATAAAAGAAATGATCAAAGAATACTGGCTTCAGCAACTTGTGTTGTTTCATGATACTCATAATTCAGGACAGAGTGTAGTGAGTCAAGCGTGATTAACTTCTGGGATCTGACATCTTACTCTCTTTTGTAGCAAGAGTTCACAATGTTCATGGAAGAAAACCGATCAATGGAAGCGTGCCATTACCTGAAAGAGTATGTTCTTTTGACTTTCCTTTGTTGCCAAACAAGTGTCCTTTGTTCCTTGAGTAGGAGAGCAATATAAAGGGCTTTGCACAGAAAAACATAAAGAAGAAACAGGCCTTACATAACATTCTCGGCAGGAAAACGACAATTTGGGGAGGGGTTTTGTGATTGCCCAATTCCCTGCTGGAAGCTCGGTGGGGAGGAAAGGAAGAGCAGTGAATACAAACAATCGGACTTTTGTGAGGTGATATGGGACCTACCAGCACAGGAGACGCTGTGCTTTCATTCAGGCAGTGCAGTAAAATAAACAGAGTGTGACAGTGAAAGATGAATGGGAAGTTAATTCCATTCGCGTTTACAATATTTCAATGGCAATATTTTCTGAACAATGGTCCCTATTGATGCTACAAGTGCTTCCACATTGTGCCCGCTTCTTGCTGAACAGACATGACACTATTCGAGCAGCTGTATTCCCTAATTGGAAAAGGGAAGTTTCCAAAAATGATGAAAGGCTTTATCTCATCCGTACTGAAACTGTTTGGAACCTAACACATTTGGGTGCCTGTTTTTTTTTCTTTCTTCCCCCCCCCCCCCTTTTCCTTAGGTTCTCTGGGAAGATTTGTTCCCTCAAGTGGCAGAGCAACTAGAGGCCAAACCTTAAAAACTTGTAGTATAATACTTCCTTATTTTATCACAAGTTAGTGTGTATCAGAATAAACAAAATAAACAGCAGTTTTGTCTACATTAGAGGGGTTTTGCTGTCATGAGCAGGTCATTTAGATATACATCTCCTCCATTTTCATAAACTCTGTCTCCACTAAGAGGATTTGCATTTCTACATGGTTCAACTCGACTGGCAAACTTCCCCCGCTGCATACAAGGTTCCTGGACACTTTCTTATTCTAAGAAAGTACTTAGCCATGATAAAATAGTTGGAAATCAAAGGAGGAGAAAAAGAGAAAAAAAGAACTTCAATTTCCAGTGAAATAACTTCTGTTATTAAAGGACTTTCTATACATAGATGTGCTGTTTAGGGGTACGAATTCTTCATATTCTCAAATGACACAGCTCTGCCAGCAAAAACTTTAGCCACAGACCAGACAAACCTCTGTCCTGGACTCTGGGCCAAGTTTAACACCATCTGTCTGGTTTAAAGGCCAATTTTTACACCATTTGTCTACAAAAGCAAGTTTACATTAATGCTGCAGATCCTGCATGTTTGCTTTCTAGCTGCCTGTACACCAAGCTGCCTGTTTTTCTCAACTTCTTGTGCTAAAACTGGTCCTCTCCCTGACCACAGGGACAGCAGGCTGCTGTAAGCAGGCCCAGGTGCCGGCTGACATCTGGAGAAAGTCTGGTCATGGATCTAAATGTCACCAATGAGAGCTCCAACCTCTTCCCTCATCCCTTCCTTTCATGCAGCCCAGCCTTCCTAGGTTTTGTAACCATTGACTGTAATTTCTCAGGTCCTTAGGCGCTTACACAAGCTCTCTGGAATTCAGTTCCATCTGCAGAGAGCTGAGCTGGTGGTTTAACCCTTTAGGGACATAGCAGGGTTGGGCAGGAAAGCTTAAGAGGCATTTCCTTAACTACAGAAACATTGCTCTTGAATTACGTCAAAGCAGTAGAACTCCTCCCACTATCCCTTCCACTGGATTGTAAATATCTTTGTGTTTGTGTCTTAAATATTTTCCTCATGATGATAGTCCATACCTTGCTCTCAATAACACCTTGTCTTTCAATCTTGTCTCCTTAGGCAGTGTCCACCTGAGTAGCTCCTTTGAAAAAGATAACAGAATGAGGACTAAGGCATTTCATATGGCCACAGATGAAAACCTGAAAATGAAGAGGAATAACTGCCACTAATAACCTTCACTGTGACTTTGTCGTTGTCTTTAATCAGTAATATATTTTATACTGCTTTAGATTTTCAACACAATGAACAGTGGATTCTCACAACAACCATAAGGATTAGTTACAGAGAGATTATTATCTCTGAACTAGATGGAAAGAAACGATCTTTTACAGAGAGGACACCTCTACAAACCAAAAAGATATTGCTTTGATTCAGAGAGGTCTGAGACTGTGGACTAGTGATTTAATTTCCATGCTTCAATTTCTCCATCTTATTGAAACGGGAACACTGATATTCATCTTCTGTGGAGGAGCATTCTGATGAGGATGAGCAGGGTAGAGCAGGGATTTTACAGTGGGAAGTGCAAGCAGAAAATAAAATTATGATTTAAGAGATTAAGAAAAATGGCAGGTGCAGGAAGGCCGAGCAGCTCACTGAGGTCTGCGCAGCAATCCATCTGCAGAGGCAAGATCAGAAAGTAAGAGTTGCCAGCTGCTGCTCCTATTGCATGCTGCTTCTGGCCGAAACCATGAGCTTCGTGGAGCCTCCGAAGAATAAAAGCATAGATTTATTTTTTTCCCTGGGTTTGTTATTTTCTGGTTATTATTACAGATTGCACCCTACCCAGCAGTGCAACACTGGGCCATCTGTCTGGTGACATTTTACAGCGGTGGATGCCACGTTTAGCCAAATGCCTTTTAGTGAAGTGAAAGGAATATCACTGCTTGACCTTTGGGTTGAGACACCTCTCTCAGACTGCTGCATATGTTAGCCAAAAGACAATCACATGCTTCTTTTCCCCTTTTTCATACTTTTACAGACCAGAAAATCCTGCGGCCTCTGAGCGATTAAAAACATTAGATGCTTTGATGGGGTCATGTCTTGCATTATTAAACCAGAACCAGGAAAGTCCCTAGCTTTCACAAGGAGTCAAAAGAGAGGGAGAAGACAGACTGAATGATGGGACAGAGCAGGTTATTAGAAGTCTCCTACAGGCAGGTGTCCCAAGTGATTACAGAGGCCCCGGAGATGGAGTCAGATGCTGCATCTCTGCAGGCTCCACTTGCAACCCTAGCTCTGAGGCTTGGTTTTGCAGCTGATGTTCTGGGTTCAGTGTTAAGTCCAGTCAAGGCCAGACATGTCCACTGAAACCAACGGCAGTGACCCCTGCTTCTGCTGTTTGCAATAGATGAAACTTCTTGGAGAAACTTCCTTTTTTTTTCTTTTTTTTTTTTTTTTCTCCTCCCATTGCAGATCATCATCCACTCTGTGGTTCAGCCATGTGCCCTTTTCACCCTCTTTAAAAAAATTAAGTAATTGGGCATATGTATCTTCTATCATGAATGCAGGGTGTTGAAGGATACTGGCTCAGCTGGAGTTCTGCAGAGGTCTGTGTTGTAGTTTGTGCTGTGGCCACCTTAAACTGCTCCAGTGTTTTTGTTGGATATATTCTCATTTTTTTTTCTGAGAAATCCAAGTCAGCAGTGAGATGAAGTCATGAATGTAAAAGGCAGGTATCTAAGTGCCATTCTGATTTCATGTCTGAGCTGTCTGTAGAGGGATACAAGTTTAACCACCAGCATTTTGGTGATTTCTAAGGAGGCTTTTGGAAGCCCATCTTTGGCTGGGGTTAACTGGGAGGCTCCAGATGGTTGCTGTCACTTGGACTAGGCACTTTTCATGGCCGTTTCTGAAAAGAGACCTCTGTGTGTGGATGTGTGCATGAGAAAGACTGCAGCCTGAGCTCAAAGACGGGACTTGTTTAATCACAGCACTAATTCATGCTGGTGACAAAATCAAACCTATTGTGAATAAAAACAGTAAAAGTTTGTGGACATTAAGTTTTTCAGTCGGGAAAGGAATCAATATTATGTATCTTAGGTTACCAAGGGCAGAACTTGAATATCAGAAATAAATGTTCAGTCTGCAAGCAGCTCACAGGCTTGAATGTGCTCAAACAAATTTTTTAGACAAGCTATTTAAATAGCCTTTGGTAGACAACAAATATAAACACTGTTGCCTGTTTTCAGAAAATAAATGTGTCTGAATTTCCCTGATAATTTTATTTTTTACTGTGGAATGTTAACCAAGGGGTGTTCTTCCTTTATTTCCAGATTATTTTCTTTATGAAAAATATATGTTCTGTGTGGTCACTTCAAATGTACATCAGACCAGAAATCATTCAAATGGTCTTTTAATGCTTCCAGATGATATTCTGAAGACAAAATGTGACAGCTAAGGAAGCTCATGTGTTCTGTGAAACATGGGAAAGAAACTAATTTTTTTCCCAAAGGCCTATATATGGCTGATACTGATTTTTCAAAGGTTTGCTCTGAACTTGTTTGAACAGGTTTTTTTTTCAGACTGAGGAGTAGAAAGACAGTAATAGTAATGAAATGACACTAGCAATGCAATGTCAGTTCTTTTCTTCTTTCTCCTTTGCCTTAATATGCAAAGTCTGATAGCTGCTGAAATGTGTTCGGTCCTGAAGGACAAAATGGGGAGCTGGAAAATACCTAGGATGCCAAGTGGCTGAATAAGAATATTGACAGTGGTGGTGAATTTTCTGAGCTGTTTCACATCTCAGAGTTTTCACTTCCAAAGCGAAGACAAATTATTCACTGCTCCACAGGTATTTCAATAGATCACTGAATTGATGAGTGGATATATAATTAAGCTCATTCTAAAGCACTCATTAGCCATAACACCTATAGCTCTTTAATTATGGGGCTGGAAGACAGCGATCAACTATATGAGTTAATCATTGAAAACTGCCTGTCATTAATTCCTCACTGTTTGGGAACTAAATCTTGCAGGGTGAGTCTTTTCTCAGTCAAAAGCCTCACTGAGTTCAATGTGGACTTTGCCGGACAGGGTCAAGTGGAAGTGAATGGGTGTTTTGCATGAGTTGAGGCTCAAACTTTTCACTTCCCCTCAGTGATATAGAAAATCCCATCAGTCAGACCTTGCTGCAGTGGGGAGTTTTTGTAGCATGGCCATTGAAATTGTCTGAATGAGCACCAGATTATAAACCTTGCAGTGAGCAGTAATTTCCATGGGCAACAGGTCACTTCTCTCGCACAGGCAGCAGCAGGCCTTCCTGCTTTTTCTCCCTCCCTGGTGAAGATCCCCTCTGCATAGGAGACCCCAGCTTTTGAAAAGTGTTTTGACTTTCAGCTGTCCCATTCTGTTCTTCAGGCTGGGGAAGTTGTCTTCTGCTGCTATTCAACTGCTCCTTTTATGAACAGAATGTCTGCTTGCTACTCAGATGTTTGATTAATAAATATATATGAATTTAGTATAAATTGAAGGTTTTGCTTCTGAAGTGGCTAAGCATAACCTCAGTCAGTATTGAATTGGCTTCTCTTTACCACATGCTCCTTGCACTTTCTTTTTCCCCACACAGTCCTGCCTGACAGCTTTGTCAGTGTGTGATCCGGTTTTGTGCCATAGGCAAATGTTTATGAAGAACAGGGCTGGCAGTTGAAACAATTTGTTCCATTTACCTAAACTAGTTTTTGCCAGGAGTAGAAAAAAACCTCATGCAATCAAAGAAAAACAAAACCAAGAGTAAAATTTGTAGATTAGAACAGCAATTATTATCCTATGATAGTAAAAAATAAAAGATACTTTAAAAACCCTTTAAGATTGGATTTTTTTTCATTAGCATTACTCACTGGTGCTTTTTTCATTGCTGACATCATTTGAAATTTGTATTCTGCACTGCAAGCAGCTTTTGTGTAGTTTTACTTCTTTCTTGGAGCCATCTCAGCAGAACAGAACATTTCTTATAGCAAACATGGGGTTAAATGAAATCCAAACTTACAGGCACAGCCTTATAAGAAGAAGAGAACAGATTTCTCTGAAAAAGGAGGGAAGTCCAATGAAGCAAGTTCCTGAGGTGAGAAGCAAAGTAGTGATGTACATGAGAGAGCTCAGCATTGTAAGGTGATGACTGAATTGTCTCCAGTCCAGCATGACTTGCAGTTTTTATGTTTTAGGACTTTATTTTCATGTCTCCTTTCACATAAAATCAGCCCCATCACTATCCTGAACAGTCTGTTGGGCTGGAGCTGGTACATCCCATCCCAGGGGGACTAAGCCTTTTCTCTTCTGACAGGACACAGGCTTTTTATTTTATATGTTGGACTTGCTCAGGAGGTCAGGATTATTCAACCTGAGCTACAGCACAAGCCAAACCACAGTTTTAGGTATTGAAATGTTTGTCCAATTTGACATCTTTCAAATGTTGAATCAAAGCTGTAAGGGCTCCAACGAATCCACAAGTGGACATTCAGCTTCAGCCTTATGCTTCCTTCACTTGTTTCACACCAGTCATGCCTGATGTCCATCAAGGTAACTGGTTTGTTATTATCTCCATACCATGAATTTATTACAGCACCAGCAGCCAACATGGGGTTCCCTAAGATGAGGGTGGTAAACCAGGACAGAAACCCAAGGAAGAAGGAATTGATGCAGGGCTGGAAGTGATGCAGAGCAAGGGACCTGGATGAGGACTGGTGCAGCAGCATGGAGCTGATGTACAAGGAGATTTGGAGGAGAGGATAGGAATGAAAGCAAAGCTAGAACTGATTGCTCCTCTGGCTCAGAGAGAGGGATGAATCCTCAACAATTGCCTTGCTGTGGTTCTATGTGGAATTCATATGTTGTACATATATGTGATTCTATGTGGGTTCATATGGTTGCTGACCATATACCCTAAAATACACAGAGAGGGACTTGCATCTCAACAAAGAAAGGAGAGAACCATAGGGAAGTGCTGTCACAGTCTAAGGATGTGCTGGACCTTTTCTTCCTGCTGGCTGAAGCACAAGTGCACATCATAGTGATCAGAGACCACCATAAAAACATCCTAGATCAAACACTTTGATTTCTGATTACTTTCTTTAACAACTGACTACTTATTTGTTGAAATATAACTCCTGTATGTCATGAAATGCTATTATTGTTTCATTGAAGTAGTCATTTTCCTTCTACCTCATTATTATTAATCTTAGTAGGACACTGCATTTCTATTACTTATCATTTATATTGCAGTGATATCTAGATGTCCCCATTATGTCAGCACTCCATGTACTGAGCTCTACACAAATACATGAGTGCCCATGTATGTGTGCATATGAGTGCAAAACATCTAAAGCCTGTAGGATTTTTCACACATAACATTGTACCAGTTAAAGCCCAATCCATGCATATGGCTCTGCAGCTGTAAAAACAGAAACATATATATTCATATTTCATTGTAGTATGGCCAAGCAGTCACTTCTGCTCCTACAGTGCAGAAGAGCTGAACAACTCGTGTTTTCTACCCTCAGAGCCTCCCCACCAACAAAGCCTCCACCAGAGGTGAAGCCAAGACACTTTGTCTTTCAGTGGCTTGGCAATGTCATGCTGTTACTCAGTGAAGCACAGCTCAGAGGCGGCACCACTACATCTTTCCAAACTGCTCATCTGACTTCACCATTTGAGCAATGTGTGAAGAGGCTTGAGCTTTCTTAAGCTAAGGAACCATGTACCTGAAAGCTCAGTGCATGCACAGGGATCCCACCACTTCAATTACATAAGTTTACACTGATTTGAGTTGAACTATCACAACTTTAATTTCTGGTTAGATCAAAAGAGACAAAATTCTTGTCAAATACACAAATATTGAGAGAACGGGTAAAGGTTCACTGGAAGTGAGATTCTCTGTTGCCTTGAGTCTTGCAGAGTGTCTCTGGTCAAGCAATGCTGTAGACCACTTTGCCCTGGAGAAAATGACTCAGTAGAGCTCTTACTCCAAAATAGTTTGGCTCAGCAGAGTGTGTGTAAAGCCTTTAAAGCCTTCACATAATCCCACCTGCTATCTACCATCAGCAGGTTTCCTCCCACCTTACTACAGAGGTAAGGTTTAAATCTGAGCTGCAACTTTACTGTGTATTTACCAGCAGTGATTACCCCAGGGCCCACTGTCATCAGACATCAGCTGCTTAAAGAAAGCATCTTTAAGCAACAGTGTGTGAGACTGAAACAAACGCCGATTTCTCAGGAAAAGAACCTTAATGCAGCTTGTCAGGGAGACATATGGCAGCTTCCCTCCCAACAGGCACTGTGGGGGCTGAGTTTGCTCAACTCCCTCTTGCTGCACTTTGATGTATTCCAGCAGCTGTATGAAATTAATTCCAATAAATTAAACCTCTTGCAGGGACAAATGACCCAGATGAAAACCATAGCGCTAGGGGCAATCAGCCATTTGAAACTTGGTGATCTCAGAGGCAGGGAAGCAGCACCCTTTCACTGTAAAGCCCCACTTGTTGGCTCTATCATAGGCATTTGCTGAGGCAGACAGAAAAGGCTCTGTCAGCATAGGAAATCAAATCAGGATCCATAGCTCCTTCTTTATAACCACAGTAGTGCCAGCCCATTGATTTACAGTGATCAAAAATTAGCCCAGCATATCCAAGCCCTGAGATCTAACCTTCCCTAAGCACCCTGAAAAGGCTCATTGCCCTAAATTTGCCCAGCCCATAAAAAGCCACTCCACAACAAACTTCAACAGGCAGCAGAGCAGCTCAACCTATTTAAAACCCACAGATCTAACATTCATCTTAATCACTGCAAATTTAACTTCGAGCTCACCGGAGCCTTTACTGCACTTATCCAGCTGGTTATGTCAGTTGTTCTCTCTGGGTTAGGACCACTCCAATGAATATGACAATGTACATAAGACTCGGGGGGTTAAACAATGAAGGAAGAGCATCTGGAGCAGGTAGTCGCATGCTGTTGTTTCTGCGCTGTCAGCACCAATCTCTTCTCAGATGTGCAGCAGGCAACCGTTACACTCAGCAGAGATATTGCTGGACCTTTTGTCTCTTAAACTTTAGGGTTAGAAGATTTTTTCAAGGAGGCCACTAATTTCACACTTGCTTTTGTGAACATCGTGGTAACATCCCCAAAGATACCAAATCTTCAAAATAGGAGCGAATCTCAATGTGTTTGGTTTGTTTTTTTTAATATCACTTAATATCAATCTGCATTTTAAAATGGCCTTTAATTTTTCACCTTGATAACACTTTACAGCTATAGAATTGTTTATCCCCTGTTATACCAAGTGCCTTAAATGGAGAATATATACATTTTTCACAGTGAAATAACATAGTGATAGTGCATGGACTCCCTAGGAGTCAGGAAATTGGGTGCTGGTCCTCTTTCACCCACTAGCTCTGCTTCAGTTTGCCTGGCTATTAACTGGGTGCAAAAGCATTAAGCATCTGCTGGCGGCAAGTTCTGTTCCTGGTTAAATGATATCTTAAGGTTCATTGACTGAAAGTATTAGCAAGTCAACAAAGCACTTGCAGCTAAAAGAGAACTTGTTACTTTTTCCTGTTCCCTTCCAGGAAAACTGAGGCAAATATTCAAATTACTTCTTTTTATGTCTTCTTCTATGTGGAGGAGATTTTAACTCTTTCCTTTCCTGTAAGAACTAAGAAAGTAGAGCTGCTGGGAAAACATGAGGGATGTGCCTCTCAGGGCCAAATGGCCAGATAAATTTTCCACACACACATTTAGCCTAGCAGATCCTCATGGAAGCACCTAAATATAAACTCATAGCCTACTTTTGTTATAATTTATCACCAATAAATGTGGGAGGAATCATAAACATAAACCCTTAAGAATCAGAAGAAGGGGATTTGTGTATGTTAAAGTGGAGCGGCATTTGACCCAAGACTGTAATGGGGTCTATCCCTGCTTATGGTTCCCTGGTCCCCACTTTGCCTCACACCTGCAAAATAATATAGCTCAAAAGCCTAGACCCCAAATTACCAAAGTATTTAGATGGGTCATAATTTTAAGCACCAAAGTCTCCATTTCATATATGGATAGGAACAATATGCATTTAATCATCTGCTTCTGTAATTCACACACCTGCTGAAGGAGGATCGTATATACTGGTATAAAGTGGGTGTAACAGTCTTGTTCTCACTCTAACGATCAGAGGTGTCCCTTTGAAATGATCACCTGAATGAGTGTCAGAGCAGTCTGTGTGAGAAATGAGGCCCCTGGACTTTGAAGACTTGATGATGATCCATTTGAAGCTCTCCAGACTGATAATTCAGCATGACAGCTTGCTGGAGTGGATTCCTCTGGTACCAAAGGAAACAACCGCCCTTGATGTTGTGGTGTCATACAGTGGATGCAGGCACAGCGGAAGAAATATGAGTCAGAGAGATAGCAAAGATGCCACGTAATGTGAAATAACCCTGCCCGATGATTCCCATTAACAAATGGGTGTGCAGAGACCAGTGGATAGACTGTGCCTGTGCAAACAGCCACAAATTACACAACTGATTGCAGTGCCAGACAGAAAAGCTCTTTGCAGCACTTAGTCCTGTTCTGCAACTTGTCCCCTGCCCAGTGGGGAAGTGGTATCTAGCTGCAAGGGATCACGCGCCTATGGCTCAAGAGCAACGAGGCTGCGGGCAACAGTCTTCCTTTCAAATCTTGTCTATCATCTCACAATTCCTCTTCAGAAAGGTCAGGAAAGGGTGCACTGCTTCACCCTTTCTGTGTTACTCTCGTTTCTCCTTTTCTGTTCCTTTCCTTAGCTTTATCCAAAGAGACACTCTAAGTGCCCCACCCCAGCAGTGGGAGATTTGCTTACTGTGGGATACCTGTTTAAGGAGATATTGCTACTGGTGGACAAATCTGCACTTTGTAGCCCTCCTCAGTTCCTGCCTCTGAGAGGATGAGTGTCTCCCAGAAGTTATTTGACAGCACATATCCCCTAGCAGCAAACAATGCTGAGATATACTAAGGATGAACTCCAGCTATTTCCTATCATTGCTATGGAGTGGGATCACCTGCTGTGCCAATTTGAGTTGCATTTGACCCTAAATCTTGAAGGATTTGCTATTCTATCAAATCTGTGACACAGCCAGGCTCTTTAAATGTTGTCACTAACACCTACTTCTGTAGGGACCTTAAAATGGAAACAATCAATCTGGAGTGCCTATGTTCACTTTTTCATCAGTTCAAACATCATTTTTGTGATGCATTTGCTCAGCATAGTTCACAGACCTTTTCTGATCTCCTGTAATTTGCAACTGCTTACAAATAATCTATCTTCTCAGGAACCTGCTAGGACCAAATTCAATAACTAATCGAGGCTACAGGAATTAGATGAGAGGAGAAATTCAGAGGTGAGATCCAAAGGCCCATCTGATATCACCTCCTAAGTCCGCATGTGGGTGGGATCCACCTGTCCTGGGCAGCCCAGAGCCTGCTCACACCATGGTCCATCAAGCAGGTATTTCTCCTAAAAAGCCCCACTGGGTGTTTTTCTCCATATCTGAGGAGGCATGCATATAGCACTGATGGTCACCACTCTCTTTTAAAAAAGTATGGACACTGGAGGAGGTGGTGTCCCCTGTAGCATGCAGCAACCAGGTGCTCAGAGAGCTCGCTAGAAAAATAGGATGTCACACAACAGTCACGTTACCCATAAAACCTACCCATGACTTGGTTTTCACATACTCCCCAACATGACATCTCACTTATTTTATGAAGTGTGACTTTTGAGTACGAGTACTGTGAGCAGTCTGGCAGGGATGCTGATGTAATTCATCCTCTGACAAACTTCACACTTTGCTACTAATAAATCCAGTTAAGTTGGGGGGGGAGAGGGCTGAGAAATTGAAATTGATAGGTTAATCACACATGAAAACAGGGGATAGATGGAGATTGACCAAGAAAAATTGAATCAGTAATTGCCTTTATTCAGCTTAATTACTTTTGGGGTGTAGGGGTATGAGTATCCTTAATCTGTTCTCAACTTGCTGAATTAAGTTAAGCAAATTATTTCCACTCAGAGAGGTTCAGAAAGAGGAAGAAGAAGTGGGAGAAAGACTAGCAAAGGGTGGGGAAAAAAGTCAGTTTTCAGAAACTGTGATTTGTTACCTGTAGGCACTGCAGGATCTTGCCCTCAAGCGACTCCTACTCAATGGCAGGATCTTCAAATAAGCAACAGTAAAATTACAAGGGTTCTGTAAATCTAGATAATTCTCCTGCCTATTTCTTGTGTTTTGCTACACAAATTTACTAAATCTCAAGCACTGAGTCCAGGCAGGACTTAGAGCTAAGCAAGCTGCGGGGGATGGATGAAAGGAACAGACAGAAAGACAGAAAAAGTACAGATGGGTGGAGTCCAGGGGTCTTTAAAAGGCAACTGAAGTATAAACAGGAAACTTAACCAATTAAATATTTGATACACAATTCCAGGATCTATCATTGAGATGCAGGAAAAGAATTACAGAATTTAGTAAATTCAGTATTAAATAAAATATAACAATAAACATTCTAATTATAAAACAAAAAGTGTGGCTGAGGGATGAAATTGAACCCAAAATCAAGATTCCTTGATTTCTACCAGTTCGTCATTGACCTTGTGAAAACCACACAATGTGATTCAAATTACTGGCTTCTAAAATGATTTTTTACTGATACCCTATTCTTATAGCTATATTATATTGTCCTACCTACTAGAAATATTACAACATTCAACTTATTGAAGCAATCACAGACAATTCATTGCAAACTCTCCCTGAATAAAATCCTGAGGACTTAGCCATTTTGACAGGCTGACTGTGGCATTATAAGTCTGACATAAAAGCTAAAATTATATGGATGTAACCAATATAAATGATGTAATAGCAGATGCAGGGAAAATAATGGCAGAAGAAGAAACAGAAAAATCTCTGGGCTGTTCTCCAAGAGAATTCCCTGTGGATGAAGCTATTACAGGAAAATAGAATTAAATGTGACAAATACGTACTTTAAAGCACCAGGAAACTGGAAGAATAGAAATGTAAAAAAAAAATTACCATGGGGTGAAAACATAGAGCAATACCTGACGAAACCACCTATGCTTTGCTGCAAGTGTTTCCCTTTGGTCTGTCTGGAGCTATTGCAACACCAATGTTAATGTTTGCTCCCTGGAAAGGAGTTGCAGAAGACAGGCATGTGTGGAATTCCCTGGCTGTCCTCGGGGCATCAGCTGGCCTCGCTTCTTTATTTTTTATAGACAAAGTGTGGATTAGTAACTTTGCATGCTTGAAATTGCCAGATTTAATCCATAGAGCCCTAAATCCATATATATCACACAGCATTACAAAACCTTCCTTATTTAAATGAGCATGGTGATATTTTAATTCCAGATGACTTACAGCAAGTAATTAAAGGGATCATTAGCAAAGAAGTGTACAAAAATCCTTAAGCCTCCCATGATCAGTCTGCTTTTTTAACAAGTGGAATTGGCACTTCCACCACCCCATTTAACATAGTCTGTTCTGGACATATACCACATTTTCTTCCTAGACTCAAAACCAAAACGTCATCTGATCAGATCTGCTGTGTCTCCACCTTGCTTGGGTAACCAGTCTGTCCTTAGAGCTACAGCTCCATCAAGGGCTGCCTGTGTTAAAACTTTGGAAACCACGTATCTTCTCTTTGCTCCAATGCAGTACGATCAGCTTTGTGTGTGCAGCTCTTCAGGCAGGGATGGTCTCCATAAAAGTATGTCTTGTGCATAGCAGATAGGTGTTTCAAGATAGTTTGGGCCTCTGGGCACTCCTGCAATGCAAACACTAATAAATGAACTATCTGCTGTGATAATAACAGTGTCTGCTGTTTGCAATAAAATAGATAATTATGGCTTTGTCCTGTGTTAGTGAGAATGAATAACTGTGCTATCCTTAACCAGCAGCAAGACTACTATGTGTCCCCATGCCATGTTTTCTCAGCAGCCTCCCTGCCTTCTGAGGAGATAGAAAACAACAATCTTACTCCAGTCCTGCTGCAGTTATGAAAAACCAATTGTTAATTTGGGTAGTCTCTTCAGGGTGGTTGAACTGTGAAAGCATCTCTGCCAGCTCTCTTCACCACTATCCACCTTCTCAGCTGGCAGCAATCACATTGTTACCAAGGCCACCAAAGAGGGTCCATGGTCAGGAACCAGGCTACATGCAGGCTTGTTATGCACAGCCTACATAGAACCACACAGGTTAGTAGGAAGGGGAGGTACTTTGCATGATTCTGGGTCCTGTGCTATCCACCTGGAGGCTATCATTTTAGGTTGTCTCCTCCTTAATGGATCAAGTCCTGTCTTGGGACTTTTATCTCTGTCATCCCTTTTTGGGGTTGTTTTGGATCCCTTCTTCCTTAATGAGTAGAATCCTTCATCTAATTTCCAGTCTAAATTTATTCATGGGCAGATAGTTCATAACATTTGCATTTCTGCCAACATACTCTTTTCATTAAATAGCGCTTTCCCTCCACTGGCAATTAACTTCCTGATGTATTTGTACAGAGCAATCATATAATCTCTGTCTTTATTTGGCCAAGCTTTTCTAGGTACCCTGGTACTGTTAACTTTCAGTTACCAAATATGTGAAATAGCTGAAGGCCCTATGGGGGAAGATGTTGCCCAGCTCTCTTAGAGTCATACCATGGGGACATCTGATGAGCTGGGACATGGGAAGGAGAAAGCAGCTCACATATCCATCTACTGAGTCTCTATGGGTACTCAAAAATATGCCACAACCTTGGGATATGGGTTTGGAGACCAAAACCTACGTTTATACAATGTCAGTGATTGAAAAGAAACTTCCACCTACTGGAGGAATAAAGGCTTTTGCAAAGCTTTCTTAGAGTGGGTAGATTTCCTGCTAGATGTTCCCTCCTGGAAAATGTGTTTACCGCACACTGCAGCATCCTGCCTTCCTGGGTCTGCATTCAGTATGCCATGACTTATTAAATGGGTATTTCTTGGATGGTGGCTTTTCCTGGATTGTGTGGTTGGCTGGTACGCACAGATAAGGTAATCACCACTGCCATTACCAGGAAAAACAAAACTGCTGCAAAGCCGGATGACTGGAAATCTACTTTCCGTTCTTGCTCATTTTTGTTAGTATAGCAGCTGATTCACTTTCTGCTGGCTGCCTTTGGGAGACAGCTCAGTGCTGGAACTGCTCACTCCAAATCCCTAGGAGTTACCAGGCTGCTCATCTGATTGGCCTAAATGCTGGAGCCAAACTAAACTCTGGCAAAAAAGAACAAAAATAATATCCATCTGAGCAGGTTTTGCACAAGTAAATCCATTCACCTTTCCTTTTTCATAATCCCTTCCTCACCTGTAATCCATTATTTTTCAGAAATTAAACTGCTTGTTTTTTACTTGCTGAGGACAATTCTTTGCAGAGAAAAGTCAGCTGAGCTGAGAACCTAGTGTTATATATTGAATTTTGCACTGTGGAGTGTGCAGAACATGTCCCACTGTCCTGAAACAGAGCTGCAAAATTTTCCTGGTGTCGCAGGGTCTTCAGGTTCCCAGTTCCACAGATGGGAAAGTAGTGAGTACTGCAAGACAGTGAAACACTAAGAAGGTGCCTCTATTCTGAAGTTTTCTCTGTCATTAAGGCTGAAGCTTTAAAAAAACCCAGCATATTTTGGTCATGTTGTTTGTCTCTGCTGCTCTGCTGAGTCACACCAACACTTCAGTTTCCTTCCCAAAGGCTCCCATATACAACGGCCTTATGGGCCTCACCCACAAAGCATGATTTTTCTGGCTAAGATGAGCTGTTGCTTTCCTACACCCAATGTTTTGCTCAGTCATCGGAGAAAAGAAATGTTGAAAACTCTGTGACGCTCAGGAGTTTTCATCTGTAGCTAGCTCCATCTTTAAACCATTCCTTTTCTGTCTCACCATTGCATACAAATCACCTGAGAATATACCGTGAGCATTGGAGGGTTGTTCAGCTGTCTTGATATCAGTACCCAGTGTGTCTGACCGTGGAGGAGGCAGGTGGTTTTCATGTAGTGTTTACAGGATTCTTTCAGGGATGCATCCACTGCACACTGTGTATCAGGATGATCTGTAAGGAAGCAGGACATGGTGATGAGAACACCGAAGTATCATGTAAGCAAACTACAGGCCATATCCTCATGTGATCAGGTATTCCCACATCAGATTCTACTTTGAAATACTTTTCTTGGGTCCCAGTGGGGTTGCACCCAGGACCAGTTCAGTCTTCAGTAAAAGAAGCCCTGCCAAGAGGGGCAGTGGCAGGTATGAGACAATGAAAGTGGGAAGAAACAGCAGTGCCACCACCACCCCTATGCAACAGGCAAAGGAGGCCAGGTTTGCTGGCTGCCATTCGAGGCAGTGTGGGTCAGCTCCTGATGGAGGGGCTACATCCAGGAAGAGCTGGCTGGGGAGCAGGGAAGGGTGGACTTATCCCAGTGGGCACCCAAAACGTCCCTAGGTCTGTAGTACTCATCAGAGCTATCTTCTCCACAGCCTCTCTTTCCTTTCACAGTCTGGGAATCAGCTTTGCGGTCACCAATAAGATAAATCTGGGGGTCCTCTGGAGGATAAGGACTGCATATATTTATCCTTATGGCTGGGAAAAATCAACTATTGCTACATGGCTGGAAAGCCTTGAGACAGCTCTGATTGCCCCAGCACAGCCAGGAGCTGGATTTATCATGGGATCTTCTTTGAGAAAGGGTGGGACCTCTGTGAGAGAAGGTAAACTGATGAATGTTTGCAATGAATGTGACATTACTTTTCTGTTCTTTTGCTTTTATGATCCTAAACATCTCAGTATTGGCATTTGCATGGCCAGATTGTCCCAAGAGCAGCAAAACTAACAGCAAATCATTTTCTAAGGGTTTGTGTTTTGAGGCTGAACTTCTGTGGGAATCGCCTGGTTTCTGAAAGGACCTGAAGTCACAGTATTGTCCTTCTCTCAGTGGGGGTATTGAGGTCTCTTCCCTCTCTCTGATTACTTAGTATTTCTCCAGAACTTGCCAGAAGCTTAATAATGTTATCTTTAATATCAAAATATCAAAATAACCTTTATCCCTCTATTAAATTTGGCTGCTGTGAGCCAAAAGATTCAAAAAATATTTGGGAGGAGCTGACTGACAAACACAAATTAATGACATAATTCAGCTGGAAATTGGGCCAAGAAAGCACTGAGGAATGATGAGGAATTTAGCCAACTCATTAATGATGCTCATGATCACGGTTGGTCCCAGGTGGGAAAACACAGGTGGGATCTTTTTTACATGCAAATTGCCCCAACAAGGCTGAAAAGACTTGAAAACCTTGTGTCTAAGTGTAAAAGCTGTGCTTGCTGTTCCATCATCGTTCCTGGCTCTGCTGCAGAACAAACTTCTTTTCCTCACTGTGTCAATTTGCCTTTCTCAGCTTGTGCCTATTTTTTTTTCTCCTCAGATCAGGAGCTCTCCAGGCAGGAGCTGTCTGTTGCTGCGTGCGTGTACAACACCTCTGATAATGAGAACTCCTTCTTGGTTCAAGCTATTAAGCATTCCTATAACCCCAGCAATATATACTAATAAATAATGAAAGTAGGAGCAGAGAAACTATCAAGAGAGCTGAAGCTTGTTTAGCTGGATAAATGGTGTTTGACTGCACTACTAAGCACGTTTTGAAAGTGAACTAAAAATTTCATTACTTGCCAAGATCTGTGTCATGCCCATCACTAACACCTAAAGCAGTGCAGAGTGCTCTTCCAGAGCCTGCATATCTACCTCAGCCACTCTAACAAAGATATCATCTACTCTGATAGATAGCCTTAGGTCCGATCTCTGATCATGACAGATAAGCAAAGGAAAAAGTGATCTGAAATAAGTTCATTTTAAAATATATTTATTCCTGGCGGGGGTTGCTAGTCTGTGCATGCTGTACATGATCAGAAAAGTTAGTGTGACTTCTTGCTTGTGAAGATGACATCCCCAGGTTTGCTTTGCATATTTTTGACTACTTTAGCTTCATTACCCCAGGTTACAAATGGTGCCACTACTCCTTTGTGGAAAATAATTTTCCATGCAGTCATCTGCCTGTCTCCTTTTTATGTGTATGAGTGTGCTATTGTAAGTATTCCCTTTTATTCTGAGCACCAGCTCTGTAGGCTCCAACTGTTATTGGAGGTTCTGCAATGCAAGAGGGGTAAGGACATTGTATACATGTGTAGGGGGATGTGTATAGTGATGGGAATATATGGCATGGCACAAAACCAGGTGCCTTGGATTGAAGTACGTAAGTGCTTTTATAGGAAGGGCAACTAGTGTTTCTGCTACACTGAACTTCATGGCTTTGATCAGAGCAAGAGAAGCTCAAAGTACTTCATTTGACAGCTGGTTTGTGCCATGAACTGCCCCTTTACATAGGCTGTCTCTGGCAAACAGCGGGTTGAGCAGTGCTGCAAAGAAGCATTATAAGAAGTGTTTGTAAAAAACCTATCTCATGTAAGGAGGGTCCCACACTCCAAGGCTGGGATCACTGGGTCAGCAGCTCTCTCAAACTGGGAACAGCTCTGAGGCTTGAATAATTACGACAGAAACTGGGCGGCTTTAAGATGTCATTTTACATCTCTACGTATTGTCTGTGCCCAGTAATATCTGCTGTACTCATGTCCTCACTAGTGCATGGCTACTTAAAACAACTTTATGGACTATTTAATAAGGAACCTTCAAATATATCATATAATGAAGTAAAATATTTTTGTTTTTCCTAAGTAGCTTTAAGCATTTTCATGCTGGAACGTGTCCAGAGAAGGGCCACAGGTATGATCAGAGGGCTGGAGCACCTCTCCTATGAGGACAGACTAAGAGAGTTAGGGTTGTTCAGTCTGGAGAAGAGAAGGCTCCAGGGAGACCTTATTGTGACCTTCCAGTATCTGAAGGGGGCCTACAAGAAAGCTGCTGAGGGACTTTTTAGGCTGTCAGACAGTGATAGGACTAGAGGGAATAGATTAAAGCTAGAGATAGGTGAATTCAGGTTAGACATTAGGAAGAAGTTCTTCACCATGAGAGTGGTGAGACACTGGAACAGGTTGCCCAGGGAGGTGGTGGAAGCCCCATCCTTGGATGTTTTTAAGACCAGGCTGGATGGGGCTCTGAGCAACCTGCTCTGGTGGGAGGTGTCCCTGCCCAAGGCAAGGTGGTTGGAACTAGATGATCTTTAAGGTCCCTTCCAACTCTGACAATTCTATGATTCTATGACTCTATGCAGCTATAAAATTGCCAAGTTTTAAATAGCTACAACTTTGCAAACATTTTTCTTATGAAAAGATTCATTTTTTAAAATGTTTTTAATGTGTTTGTTTTATTTGTTTATTTTTTACTTTCATTTAATATCCCATTGGTCCGTTTTAAAACATTTCCTAAGCCTGAATACAAAGGCTAATATTTTAGAATACTCCTTCACTATCTCCAGTGAATGAACATCTTGCCAAACAAGCAACAGCTTCACAGATGACACATAGTGTCATCAGACCCCTGCTGAAGCCTGGCAGAGGCTGCCTCTAACCTGCTGGACCCTCAGTTACCCTCTGATGACATCTCCCTCCAAATCTTCTGGGCAGATGAGCTTTGTCCTCACCTTTTCATCCTGTGGCATTTTGAATAGGAACAGCTGAAGACATGGCAGGCCATTCTGGGGAGGATAAGCATTAGGACTGGTGATGAAGTATTGGTTGTCATTTAATGTTCCTTCTGTGAGAGTGACTCAGCACTGGACTGTCCCCAACGTGCTGTCTTGTCAGCATGACCCCATGACAGTTTGTGTAAAGTGGAAATATTAATATGTATACTTTGAATCTGGATATCCAAGTGCAGATTAGTTCTCCTCCATAGTTTAAGACCTGTTTAAAACCCATCCTCATGATGGACTATGTTGTTTAACACCGCAGCTTTAATAATGGGATAGTAAATTTTGCTTGCTAACATACGTAGTTCATTTTCTATTGCATGCAACTACAGCTACACACCAGTTTATGAAGAAAACGTTCTCAGAAGACATATGTACACAATTTACTGAAGAATTGTAAAGCTTGCCAGTTGATTGCAAAACTGCCTTTGCAACATCCATCTAAACAATGTGAGCCCACAGGACGAAGAGACTCCTCCCAGTCCCACCAGCGGTTCTCAGCACTGGGCACCTTCATCCCTGGGTACACCACACAGGAAGAGGGACACGATGTGCAGGCACAAGTCTCTTTTCATGGGAAATGCAGCATGTTCTGTTTCTCTGAATGCTTCTTGTCCACCAGTACAGTGGGCAATGTGACACTCATTTGTATTTCTCAGCCATGCCAGGAGACAGGATGAATATTTGCACAAGTGCTTTTGGTATCAGTGGCTCAAGTGGCTTCTGTATGAGCTGAAGGTTTCAGTGATTCTGTGAGGGCAGGGTATGAATCACGTGGGGCTCCAGGAAGACATGGAGGCCCATTTGGATCTCCCTGAGCACCAAGCTCCATGACAGAACAAAGCTGCTTTGTCTTCTATTTGCCAGCTGCTATTATGACTGCTGATTCCACACCTTTACATATATACATTTAAATTGTTCATCACACAGATCTGTATTCAGAAGTTAATTTCTCTTGTTATGACATATTCCAGTGAGTTGTCTGATAATCAGGACAAGAACACAATTGGCGCATTTCTGCTTCCGGCAGGACAATTAAGAAAATCTGGTGTTGAGAGTAGACATTGCTTTGACAGCGAAGAGTTGCTAGAACTCTGCAAGTCTGGAAAAGGAAAAGAGACAGTAGTGTTAAATTATGTAACTTCCGAAGATGAAAAAGAAGTCTTTTGTTTGCCTAGTTGTTGCGCTGGTCTTAAAGTCAATAGAGCTGAAGCACAGTAATGAAAAAGATCATATTGAAAATACCGTGTCTCATTCAATTCTCTTGCCTTCTCTTTCCATCCTGCCGTGAATAAAAATGTTCTTTGCTTCTGGACAGATTATCAAATTTAAAGTGTATTAGCAGGTACCAGCTGTGTGCTGTAATTATTTGGCTGAATATTGTGACGTTAGAAGAGAAAATCTGAGTTAATGGCTCAGATGTTCTCCTGCCTGGTTCCCTAATATCCCCCCCCTTACACCTGGTGCATCTGCACAGAGTGGGGATAAAGCAGCAGGAGGGCAGAGGGGGACTGTCAGGGACATGCAGCACAGAGGGGCAGATGACTACTTATGCTGCAAAAGCTTTGTAGCAAAATATTAACCATTCTCTGTTAATACTCCCAAGTGAGGAAGGAGGAACTCACTTGTATTTCTTTCCAGATGTCTGTAATGTTGCAGCAGTCAGGCAGGGCTAGAATCAGCCACCTAAAGAGAGATTATCTAAAGTCTTTGGAGATGCCTGAGAGGAGCGATGAATTTGTGTGTCTTGGGAGATTTTCAGGGAGGTGCCCCCAGTGCTAGGCTGCTGACCCTAGGGCAAGAGACCAAACTGGTTGGCATCAGCCTGGTTTTGTGGGTTTATTATTTACCTTCTTTGCCTTCTTTTAGTCAAATGGAGGACGGCAAAATATGTTGCACTTTTAGATCAGTAATTCTCAGTAGTGGAGGATAATTCAGAGAAGGAGAGGATCAGTAGATAAAGCAGTGGGTTTCGAGGCTTTTCATCTGCACCGTGTATGGTTTTGAGCTTTTGCTTGGGACTACGCTATTCTTGTCTGACCTGACTGTCCCCCTGTGTGTGGGAATTTATTCCATCCACAAAGCTGGTCACAGCTCCCACTTCCATGAGAGGCTGGAGTGCTCTGGTGTGCACATGGTTTAACTTCTCCTGTAAGAAGTCTCATTCATGTGCACTAAAACTGGTCTGCAAACTGAGCCAACATGTAGAAAATAGGGCTGATTGGAAAACTTGCTTTCCACTGCATGACAAATATGATCCAAAAATCTGAAGTGAGAGGCCCGAGGTATCTTAAGGAAGTTTCTTATCCATTTCCAATAACTTTAACGCTCTTCAAATTTTTACCAAAGTTACACTGAAATTTAGATAATCTGTGTGTTCTCCTGTATAATATAGGGGCAGATGTTCATTACTGAAAAGGACTGTATGGACACCTCTGTACTGTTAGTGTTTTGAGGTACACTGTCTGATTGACAGATGCCAAGTGGGCTCTGCAAACATGCATGGTCAAACCCAGCATGTCAGAATCAAGAAATTATTTTATAATAGCGTATTCTGAATTCTATGTTTTGTTGCCAATCTGTCCCCATCCTTCAGTGGCACATGTTTTTCTTCTTAAAGCTTTTTTTTCTCTAGCCATGGGGAATAGAAATAAAAGCTGAACCTTTGGGGAAGATCTCTTTCTACCACTGGGGCCTTTGGGCAGGAATATGCAGAATATGATGAGACTGGAGATAGAATTGCAAAAGTTGGCAGCCTTTGCATGTATATGTTACAGGGATACCAGAACAGTGTTTGCTACTATTGAAAAAGCCAAAAGGTTTTGACATAGCAGCTCCTGACCTTCAAACATAAGCCTTTAGGAGCAGGGTACAGCATGTACACAGGCAGTACTATATTAATAGTAATTTCATTTTTTCTGCTTGTGTCCACCTTTGCTTCACTTCTCTTAGTGATCAGGGCTTTTAGTAGTAATACTTAGAAAAAAAAATAGTTCTGCTAGTGCTCTAAACAGTAAGAAAATACTTAAGACCATGTAGAGTACTATGTGGCTCAAGTTATTGCATGTGAAATCTTGTACAAGTGCTACTTGCAGTCAGCTATTCCTGGCAAAAATATTTCTACGGTTAATAATGTAAACAGTGGGCAAAATGGAAATCTGATATGAAATTTATTTGTTCTGTTATACCATTTGGAAAAGATCCAGTAAGTTAAATTGGAAATGCTGGTCTATGTTACCATCATACGTCCATTTTGAATACATGTTGTAAATACCTACCAGTTGATAAAAAAACCAGAGTACTTAGCAGATCACGTGGAGTTTCCTGTCACAAAAGAGAGGGACTCTGGAAATTCCAAGGTAAATTATATATGAGGAAAAACAAAGGAGATTTTATAAATTGTTCATTGATGTCAAATCGAGAAGATTCTAGTAAAAAAATGCAGTCTGAGCTACTTCTTGTTCCACATGCTCTTTGCATCATTGCCAATGATTGTGCAAAGAGAAGTTAAAATACCCTTTTTCAGCAAAAATAGAATTCTTGTTATAAGTTTTTTTACATCAAACAAATGTAGGAATGCATTTCTACATAGGTTACTAAACAGGTTAATCAGAACCCTTCTTGCACTAAGATTAGAATCTGAGCAGCTAGTCCTTATTAACATTCATTAATTCATAGGGAGTCTCACATTTTTTCACAGACTATACAGGTTAGGTATGTATCCATCTTTGCTTTGTCTGGAAAAAAACCAGCTCATACCCTCCCTCAGTCCGAAAGCATCTTTTCTGTCAGTATTAACTGTATGCCAGAATAGCTCTGTAGGTAAACTTTGGTCAGCCTAATTTAAAAATGTTAGTTAAGTATTAGGAAAGAGATTCCTAGACAGTTTATTGCATTAAGACTATCTTATGCACATGGAATTAAAGTAATTTCTGTTTTGTTTTGTTTTGTTTTGTTTTGTTTTGTTTTGTTTTGTTTTTTTCTGCACAGTTATCATAAGCCTCAGTCATAATGAAAATCAGGAAGGGTTAATAGGAAAATGTCTTGTAAAGCCTGGACACACTTAAAAACTTTCCACTTTTCTTCAATCTCGCAGTGTAATAAATTGGGAAAAAAAAGCGCAACCTAATGTGTAGTGCAAGGTTCTGAATGGTAGAATGTCTATATTTATTCCCTGCTCTGGCACTGACTTCAGTGCTCTTGGGTGAGTCATTCCTTCACCTGTGAATAAGATGGCAATGATAAAAATCAATTTTATCTATATCCAGAAGATGCAGTCATTTCATAAGGTTTAATTCTGCTTTTAAAATATGTTTGAAATGCTCAAATGAAATACTGCAATGAAATATTGCTGTGTTTCCAAAAAAAACCCTACAAGAGTTGAAGTTTAAAGACTGTACTTTAATCCACAAAGTGATTCAGCCCTTGTGAAAAATCAGTATTTCAGCTACAAATCACTGGTCTGTTCCTAAGAGATTTTAAAATACAACTTACTGTAGAATAGTATGTAATTTTTGTGGTGTTTTGAAATAACATTTGAGATGCTGGAGGAATGAAGATGACACCAGGGCTTTTTTAAAGGGTTGAAGGTAATCTGCTGAGGTTACAGAGCACTAAATCTGATCTCTGCTCACAAATCGGTGGAGGTATAACATGAATGACTAGAATTACTAGACATACATAAATGTTTCAAATTGAGGAAGAGCCCAATTTAACTTTTATAAAGGAAAATTGTATAGCATATATTTACTAAATTCCTTTGAAGAACTCACCATGAGATTGGTACTGTTGAACTCGTTTTCCAAAAGCCTTCTACAAAAGATTGTTAGAGGAAGTAAATCATCCTGGGGCAAGATGAAACATCGTCTTTCATCGATTATTAATATTTGATTAAATTTTAGTGTGAGAATTAGTGATCACTTTTACAATGCAGAGGATTATGAGTGATCATCCCCAAGGAAATACACTAAGACTACAGTTGTTCACAACTCTTATGTGATCAACAATAGAAGGAAGATTAAAGGTGCAAGGGAGAGAAACGTAAGAAAAATAGGAAAAGCTTTAGGATAGTCAAAAAAGTCTTTGAAGTAATGAGAACCTTCTGATTTCATAATACAGAGTGCTTTGGCAGTAAAACTGCAGATGAAATTTAATGTCAGTAATTGCAAAATAATTCTTGTGGGTGGGGGAAAAAAGTAACCCCTGTAGCTAAAATGCACAGTGATAAGCTTTGTCTTACCTGACTTGGAATCAATGGTACGCAAAATTGTTGCCTTAATTTCAACAATGATCATAAAAACAAATTACATTTAGATATTATTAACAAATGAACAGAGGGGAGAAAAAAAAAAGAGTATATTGTCATGCCACTGTGTAAGTCCAGAGTTAGTAGGCTGTTTCTTGGCCATTACATGGTACTACATTAGAAAAATAAAAAAAAATCATATCTGGATTGGAAAAGTAAGACATAAAGGTGGAGAAGGATGGTTAGAACCATGAACTGTCACTGAATCTGAAGGCTGGAAGGCACCTCTGAAGATGTAGTCCAATCCCCTGCTCAAAGCAGGAGCAACCAGAGCAGTTTGATTATGACCATGTCCAGTTGAATTTTGAATGGAGATGCTTAAATGTTCCCTAACTTGATTCTTATCCACCAAGGATAAGTCCTCCTTGCTGCAGACTTTCCTAGTGGTCTCAAGGGCCTGCAGTTCCTGAAGACTGGGTTAGCCAATAAAGACTGAGGCAAAGAAGTCATTGAGTACATTGGCCTTTTCTGTGCCCTTACTCCATTCAGCAGTGGGCCTATTTTTCCCATCTTCCTTTTGCTACTTTATGTACCTCACTTGATGCCCTTCACATCCCTCACCAGATTCAGGTCCAGGCAGACTTTGGCTTTCCTAATCCTATCACTGCACACTGAAATTGTCTCTAGTTCTTCTGAGTTACCTAGTCCTGCTTCCACCTCTTGTACACTTACTTTTTTGTTTGAACTTTGTCAGGAGCTACTTAGTTGTCCATACAGACCTCCTTTTCCCCTTTGTTTGACTTCCTGTGTATCCACATGGACCAATCTTGAACTTGGAGGAGGTGATGGTTGAAAATGAACCATCTCTCCTGAACCTCTCTACTACCCAGAACACCCTGTGGATTCTTCCTAGCAGGTCCCTGAACATGACAAAGTCTGCTCTCCTGAAGTCTAGGTCACGATCCTGCTATTTGACTTGTTACCTTCACTTGAGATTCTAAAGTCCCCTATCTCATGGTCACTGCAGCCAAGCCTGGCTCCTGACCTTCACCTCCCCTGCCAGTTCTGCCTTGTTTGTATCTGTTAGGTCCAGGGAGTGCCTCATTATCATCACTGCACTATGGTAACCTACTGGATTTCTTGTGTTGCCCTTCTAGCAGACACTGGGTTGGTTCAAATCCCCAACAGGGATCAGGACCTGAAAGGTAAGACCTCTTCCAGTAGTTTGCAGAAGGCCTCATGCACCCAACGCATGGTCAAATTATGAGCTTCTTTGCAACATGGATTTCTGTAGGTCAGACATATTTAAGCTGAAGATGGGAAAATACAAATTTAAGGAAGATTAAACACTGTTACTAAATACTAGTCTTTAGTTACTAAAAATAATGGTTTGGATACCACCCTTCTGACTGCTAGAAGCTGTAACATAGAGCAGGCAATAATCACTTTATATTTCTGTTTTCTAATGTGTTTTCTGCTTCTAGTCACTGCTGTCTGCTGCATCAGGTGGATCTGTTGTTTGAGTACGGGGGGGTTCTCCCTGCTGTGTGCTTCTCTAGGTATGCTGGACAAACTTCATTCTAATGCTCCTTGGATTGTCTATTCTTTCAAGGTAGGCAAGATAATTGCAAAGTGTTTATGCTGTGCCTCTTTATTTGAAGAGACAGTGGGGTAGAATACACACATGCAAATATTCTAACTACCATCTCAGGGGTTCCATTTTTTGACATTTCAGCCATTATCTTTAACTGGGTGCCAGTGGGTAAACCAAGTAGCAATTTCTACCTTTTTTTCCCTTCCCTGCTTTCCTGGTAACATTTAAAGACTTGACTAGAAAACATTCAAACACATACAAACAGGCAAAGATAAAATGGGCCTAAGTTTAATTTCACACATCAACAAGAAAAAAGACTATGGTACTGTTATGGCAATCCTTTTCAGAAGCTGTAGGTTTGTAATTCTGTTCTGGACGTATCTGTGTCACTCAGGCACCCACACACCAAACAGCAGCCGCTATCCAAAATGTGGTTTATTGCAACCAAAGTTGCCCAGTGCTCCTTCTGACCCAATACAAGTTCAGATGTCTGTTGGGAATTAACTACTACACAACTAATTCCTAAACCTGAAGGAAAAATGAACCAAAACAGGCACACTCTTACTCATGAAGGGGAAACCTGCCACACTAGAGTGCCCGAGACACTGCTTACCCAAAGGGGGGGCGAGGGTCACTCAGTCCACAGAGACTCCCTCAATCCACGGAAGTGTCCTTGGATAGTATGTCCAAGGGGAGGGTCTGACTGCCAGACCTGCTGCTCTGTGAAGAACCAACTCCTCTGACTCTTAGGCAGGACCCCAGTTATACCCAAGTCGAGTGTGCACGATGGTCATTCTGATTGGTTGAGGGGACAAGCCCCAACAAAACACAGACAAGCACAGATCCTGAGGCACCAGTTAAGGATTGGGAGGTGCAGTTTAATATCCAAGGTGTCAAGCTGCTCTGGTCAAGGCAACAAACTGCTTTAGCACACCCTGTTTGCTTTGTGTTTTGTCTGTTGTGGGTGGCTGCCTCAAATTTCTGCATTGCACGATAGTTTCCATATGATGTATATGACTCTGGAATGGGAAGGACTCATAAATCTTTAGCAAACTAAATCCTGCACAGGATTCACAGGATGCTTGAGAGAACCATGGAATGAGACTAGTTTATAAACCTGACCTAAATAACCAACAGTGAATTTAAGCCAGACAGAACATGTCTAGAGGTAATAGAATAGGCAGAAGTGCTTGCAAACTTCTTCTAAATACCAATTGATTCCATTTCTTCTAATAGCTTTCTGAATCCATGAACACAGAGCCAGGAAATGTCTCTTTATAACGTATTTATTCCAGAAGGCTTCTGAACCTTAGTCAAGGTAGTAAGAACTGAAGGCAAAATTCATAAAATAGTGGAAGCAAATTCCAAATAAAAATCATGGCCCCAAAAAGCTACCCATTACATTTTCTGTTTGGTACTGATAAGGGTCAAATAGTTCATACAATGTCCTTTCTATGAAAATCTAGTAAAGGAGAGCTGGCTGTGGAAGGCACTCTGCCTAAGCGGCAATGACCCTGTGCACACATACCAGAAGATACTGAGAGTAGCACAAGTTAACATAGCTATCCCTTTGATGTTCTCACTGAAGAAGTTGTTATTTCTCTTGTGGTTTTCTGTTTGTTTGTTTGTTTTTTTTGTTGGTGTTTTTGTTGTTGTTGTTGTTTTGGTGTTTTTTTGTTTTTTTGTTTTTTAATGCAGTTCCTCTGTTTTTTCAACAGTGTCCTGAACACAACATAACCATGTAACAACAGGTAGAGACATGTCCGACTGTGAGTGACTTTCTGCCTTAATGATTAGGTGGACTTAGTAGAGATAACCAGCATAGGTCTGGAGCTTTCATATCATCCAGTTCCACTTGCTTGTTATGACCCTACACTTGATTAGATGCCTTACTAGCTTTATACTGCCTCAAGTATGGCTTCTGTAATGCAAAGCAGGAAGGATTTTGTGCAGATATCGAGGAAAGACACTGACTAAGCATGGTATTAGGATGAAGGGATGCCTGACTCTAAAGGTGCTTTCTGCTGTTGAGCAGACTGTAGAAAACAGTACTTCACTTGAGAGAAAATTAATAGTATTCATAAATGCATTGTATTGTATGTCATGAAGTCTTTTCCCATACTTTAGAAGGATGGATTATTCAAAAGATCCATTCTTTCAAAAGGAAGTCTCTAATAAACCAGACCAATTGCCCCCAGCAGCACCTGTGTCTCTTGAGGAGGCCCAGGTCACACTCAGAAATAACCCTGCACTGGAGACAATAGCTGGGAGAGGTGAGAACCTCGCTTTGTCCACCCCTCTGCCACCCCAAGGACAGGTGGGCACGTCCAGGGAGTCCACCAGCTGTCTGACAGAGGGCTCTCAGACGGGCTGGGTGAGTGGCCAAGAGGACTGATTTATGTCTCTCCACTCATGGTTGGAGGAATCTCTAATCTAAATTAGCCCATTATATTCTAAATGGCCAAATCCCACCGCAGTGATATAGACAATCCACTTCAGTGCATAAGCATATATTTTCCTTTTATTTCGTTGGGATATTACCAAGTGTTTAAGAGTCAAATGCTGTCTGAAATTCTTTGCTGACTAGAGATAGCTGAGATATGACTTCCTAAATTTGGACCACAATGCAAAGAGGGAATTGCATCTTTTTATAATTCTGCTGTTGTGGGTTTTTTTCTTGTTTTCCTTTAACAAGCACTTGTGAGTGCAGGTGATGTGAAAGGAGCTATGTAGAAACAGGAACCTCTTCCTGGAGCAAATGGTACATTAAAATAATATCACTGTGAACAGTTCTAAGCTCATTTCCTTCCAGGTTGTGTGTCCACAATAACATTGCAATCATTGATAAACAAAGCAAAAATGTGTACTTGTTAGAATCAAAATAAATACTCCATATGCAGCAATGCAGCAGAAAAGGGCTGGCAAGTGCACTGCACCAATAATCTGGCAATAGTATTACCTCTGCTAGCTTTGAACAAGTTATAAATTGTGACATTTTCCTCTGGACCTAAATAAATTCTTAGCTGTTTTTAGTTAACTAGATGTTCGTCCTTGCACCTGAAAATGAACCCAGGTAAAAAATGTTAGGAATTAGTCAATATATGAAACACCTCTGGGTGAGCATACTGCTTGTGCAGCTTTGTACAAACATTTATTTTTCCCTGGGACTGATGTGTATAGAGTGTAACTGGCTGTTCCACTTGCTTGCTTGTTTTACTCTTGAAGAGTCTATTGTTCTTCTGTTCTGCAAACACTGTAAAGATATGTTCTGATCTGCAGTCCTAGAAGTTGTTGCAAGTCTCTATATCTTTCTCAGAACTGTTAAGACAATAAGAGGAATTGGTTGGTGTATTACGTTGTCATTCTATATGATTCTAATTGTGGTAACTATCCTTAAAAATATTTTTAATGGTTTATTGAATTTAAGGGAGAAAAGATTGTAGTTGAAGAATTTGACATATGAAGCATGAAATACGGTTTTGACATCAGGTTTACCTCCAGCACTGAAAAAAACCTTCGTAAAAGGATCTCTTGGTTGACATTTAAAGTAGTGTAAATTGTTCACTTATAGAGGATAAAATGTTAATTTGGATGGTCCAGAACTTTATTTTTGAAGTTTAGTCCTTCTCCCTTTTAGATAAAACAAGAACCAGCACACACCAATGAGATGAAATGACAGGGAGAAAATGTTTCTTGTGCTGATTTTCACTGTGGGAAGGCATGGACCCTGCTCTTACTCTGAAAATGCACTTGGAGAAATTGAAAACTTTCACCAGCATTACAATGCTTATGACACTGCTCCTATCTGGCCTCTCTAGGATCTGCAGCAGGATTCAATTTCGTGTTTATATATTGAGTTTTCCGGGGGACTGAGGAGGGGGTGTTCTTTTCTGCAAACTTGGGCATGAGTCCTTGCAGCCTTCCCAGTGAAGGAGTCCCCCAGAGAGCCCCTGGAGATGTAGGAGCCAGTCAGGGTTACACTGTTTCTTCCAGTCATTTTTCTTTTAGTGACCGAATGTCAGCACTACCAGCCAAGGAAACATGCCCGTGAGCCTGGCTGTGATCATCTGCCTCTCATCTCTAACATTTCTGCTTGTTATCCTACCAGTGGATAGCATTACTGTAAAATGCCTTGTTGAAATCAATCCTCCTTATACCGTATGTTTTATTTCCAGCTTGTGGTTACTTTTGTTTGCAGCTCTACATAACAAGCTGAGACAAGTTCCTCCCACATTGAAGCACTTAGAAAATGGGTCCTGTGTAATCACACCTGTTGACTCCAAGTGGGGGGCTATGAAAACTAATTTTTTCTCTTTAATAGAGGCTTATTTTCTTGCTATGGCTCAAATCCTACTCCTTTGGCTTGGAAGGAGTCAAAAGGATGATTTACACATTCATAGCAGGCAGGACTGTTTCCTTGCTGTGACAATATATAGCCCACCGTGGGCTCTTATGGGCAACGTGGAACTACAGTTATTCACAAGCACTACCTTAAATATCATAGACTCCTTAGTCTGGAGAGTGAAGTTGTAGGGCCCTCTTGTGGGAAGGAAACAACAGTCCTTGTTTTAAAATGTATGTACTCTGATGAAAACCTGCAGTGAATGTGTGCTGTCATCTACTGAAGTGTTGTACTGTGATACGTTGTTTGACGGCCCAGGCATCTTCCATTGGTACTCAAATATGATTCCTATCTGCAAGCTTGGAAATGAGAAAGGGTTGTATTTATAAACCTCAGCCCTGTATACAGCTACTGACCTCTCTACCACTGTTTCTGATCTTCCAGAGTGTTTTTTTCTCCACCATAGTTAGGGAAGTTAACTCCTAAAACCAACCTCTCTGCTCTGTTCATCCAGGCCCAGCAATGGTGGCACTTCATTGATATGTGAATGAATCAAGTCTATGCCACATGCCACAGTCATGGCATGACCTGGGGTCCTATCACACCCTATTCTCTTCTCCTGCTGGTCACCACAGTTCCTCATATCCTAGCTCAACTGCAGTTCCATTGAAGAGGAGTGTGGCTGTGGCCTCTTCTTGTGACATGCCCTTTCCTCTGCATCTTTTGCCTCCTGGCCCAGAAAAAACTTGCCATAGTTTCCTGGAAGTTTCAAACACCTTTTGTGTCTTTACACCTACTTCAAGAAACTGGAGTCCTCATCTTGGCCCAGGATATTATCTGAGTGTTGTTTAGAGGAGCTGTGAGCTGGCTGCAAGCAGTGAAGGATGTCAGAGCTGGGGCCCACAGTCAGGCAGAGTTAGGGCAGGCATCTGCTTTATGTCAGATGTGTGGACAGGAGATGTCAGGTTTTAGCTCCTGAGTATGACTAAAAAGTTAGTAAGAGGAGCTGTGTCTGGTTTCAGTCTGGGCAGGCAATGGCAGGAGATGGACATTGGATCTTTTGTGCTGAACATCACTGAGGTGGCCAACAGAACGCTCTGAAAGACAAGGCATGACAGCGATTCAGAAGTCATTGACCCAAGTGTTGCATAGCTCCCCAGCACAAAACTTGTCACATTGAGTATCCCAGGCATATATGAAAATCTAACTATGTGTCTTTTAGTTGCATCCCAAAGCTCTGGACCTCTTCCTATCTGCTAAACATGAGACCTTGCATTCTGAGGAAAAGCAGCATGACTCAGGAGACTAGTTTTATTTGAGTCAGCAGCAAATCTTAGGGAGGAGGATCGGGCAATCTATTGTTCTACCCTGGGGGCAATCTTTTATAGTACTGCAAAATCCCAAATCTGTATAGATGTAATAGAACTTTACATTTGTTTTGTGCCGTGTGTAAAGTATTAGAGGAAAAAACTCAATTCATCTCAATTCACTTCTCTCCCTCCAGGACAAAGGATGCTTCAAAATTTATGTTCCTTTTGATTTCCACAGTGTGCCTTGACTAAAATGCTATGTGAAGTCTATAAACCAGTGCAGGAGTTGTATTCACAGAGCTAACACAACATTTTATTATTTCTTTCTGCAGTAGTGCTTCATTGGGCCTGCCTTATATCTAACAGGAGGTAGCACATCATTAAGAGTTCTACTGGTCTATTCCACCTCACGCCTTGCTTTGATTAAGTCCCCAGTTTTCCGAGCTGCAGGGAGTCATTCCCTTTGTGTGCCCTTTTCAAACATCCCAAGTGTTTAGAGTTGCGTTCCAAAGCCACAGTTGTAATGGAGATCCAGGTTATGGAGCTATTCCACAAGTATATATTTAGACTTAGTCCAGCAAAGGTCTAAAAATGGTTTTAAATCAATGTATGACAAGGCAATACCATCCAGAGATATCTTAGCTGTCTTGGAACAAGCTAAAGTTGTGCTGGAAGCAGTACAGCCATGGTGGTACAATTGCCTCCTGGGGACATTTTAGGTCTGCTGGAGCCGTGCATATTAGCCTTGGTACAGTGCTTCTGGAAGCTTGTCACATTCCAGAGCACTCCCACTAATCTGTTCAGAGCTGTTCCAGGTAGCACTGTATAGCACCATAGGTAGGATTTCTGTGGATGTATTCCCCTTCCCATGCCTCATAGTCAAATGCTGTAATATTGGGCTGAGTTGGGATATTATGGTCTGGTTTTCAGCACTGTTGCTCAAAACATGCATCTATTTTACTGGGAAATGTTGTGCTGAGAAGTGGGCCCACAGGGCACAATTGTGCACCACTGAAGTCAGTTGGGGTTTCATCATTGATTTCTGTTGAGGAAAAATCAGGGATCCCAGCAGCTGTCACTGAAGTGTTACTGTAAGATAGTGGTAGGTAGCTGCAGGCAATGTGACTTGGAAAAATAAATTAAAGCAGACAGAGGTTAGATCGATATCTGAAGGATGATTATCTTGGTCAGCACAGCATTTTCCATAGCCTAATCCAATCTAAACAATCTCTAAATATATCACAGACTGTGAAATTTCAATCCCTGTCCTGTCATCCTGTTCATGTGAAGATGGATGAATTGCCTGATGAAGTCAAAGGGCCTGATCCTGCTACTGCGTAAGTAACTAATAAATCTTCCATTAACTTCAGAGAAGCACTGAAAGAGGCACTTTGTCAAACTGCTCAACTAAACAGGGGTGGCAGACTCTTGCCAGGTGTAATGGCTTCATAGCATTTACATGTGCACAGGCATTCTCCCCAAAGGAAAGCTCTGCAAGGTTTTGGAAATTAAAAAACAAGCCAAAAGGAAATGGAGATGATGTTCAGAATGGGAGGCTGGCATTTTAGGCAGGCCTTGACCAGGACAGACTGCACAGGAACTCAGTGAAAGACACTGAATAATTTTTTACAGGGTCCAGGTGCTATCAGATGTGTGCTTGTAGAATCGTAGAATTGTTCTGGTTGGAAGAGATCTTCAAGATCATCAAGTTCAACCATTAACCCAGCATTGCCAGGTCACCACTAAATCACGTTCCTAAGCAACTCATCTACATGTCTTTGAAATACATCCAGGGATGGTAACTCCACCAGTTCCTTGGACAACATTTTCCAGGGCTTTTCAACCCTTTTTGTGAAGAACTTTTTTTTCCTAATGTCCAATTTAAACCTTCACTGGTGCAGCTTGAGGCTGTTTTCTCTTATCCTATTGCTTGCTACATGGGAGAACAGATTGACCCCCACCTTACCACAACCTCCTTTCAGGTAGTTGCAGAGAGTGATAACGTCTCTCCTGGTCCTCCTCTTCTCCAGGATAAACAACCCCAGTTCCCTCAGCTGCTCCTCATAAGACTTGTTCTCTAGTCCCTTCACCAGCCTCATTTCCCTTCTTTAGACTGACTGCAACACCTCAATGTTTTCTTGTAATGAGGGGTCCAAAACTGAACACAGTACTACAGCACTCAAAGTGCAGCCTCACTAGTGCTGAGTACAGAGGGATGATCACTGCCCTAGTCCTGCTGGCCACACTATTTCTGATACAGGTCTGGATGCTGTTGGCCTTCTTGGCCACCTGGGCACACTGCTGGCTCATATTCAGCTGTCTGTCAAACAGATTCCTCAGGTCCTTTTCCACTGGGCAGCTTTCCAGCCACATTTCCCCACGCCTGCAGCATTGCCTGGGGTTGTTGTGGTCCAAATGCAGGACCCAGAACTTGGCTTTGTGGAACCTCATACCCTTGGCTTCGACCCATTGATTTGGGCTGTCCAAATCCCTCTGTAGAGTCTCTGTAGATGTGCTCACATGCTCCACTGCAACCCATTGTTTATAGTCAGGTATGTGCTTGGATGAGGGAGACACTGCTGAACATCAAAATCTTCATCTGGGGTGACATGAAGTTAAAGGAATGAGAAAACAGGACAAAAATTTGCTTTCACATTGAGAAGTTTGTCCGGGATTCAGCTGTGCTTTTCACAGAAAAGGTGGCCATCAGGACTGACAGCTCAGATAGTCAGGCAGCCCCTGCAGAAGAGCGTGAGCCCAATGAAGGTGCAGGATTGGTTCAGGTTTTGGGATGGTGACCCTTGGGACACCTGTAGTGATCCACCCAGGCAGCCTTATGGGACAATGAAGAAATGGGTGAAGTGTGTGTTTGCAAACTCAACAATTAATTGTTGTTGCAGTAATGAACTTGTGGGTAAACTTACAGCAGAACTAGTTAAGTACCACTCTGGGAAAAAAAGATACCCTGTATCTGCTTGAAAAGCCACCTCATATGGCTTCATTTTTATTTATTTTTTTTTACTTTCTGAAGACAAAATTGTCCACTCATAATAATATCTTCCTTCACTCAAGTGGAACCCCCCAGCCAGCAGTAAGAGAAGCTGCCACTGCCACTGCCTCTACGGGAAGAATATGAAAAAGAAAGTGGAAGTTCACTCAGCAGAATTGCCCAGAAGCTACAGGCTGGAAGTGTAACTCTGACTCCTGTCATCTTTGCTTTGCCCCCAGTGTAATCACATACATATACATATGAACATCTTCCTCTTTATTGCAGTAAATAAAGATTTTGCCAAACTGAAAAAGATAAGAAAATGGATATGATAATGAGGTTTAAATTTCAGGTATAAATATAGACATCTTTTAAAAAGAGTCTATAAACCCCTTTCGCATTGCTCGCAGGAATTAATTCTGACTGCTATTAAAACTCCAGAGCCTTAATTATATCAATCATTTACATCTTTAACTGTTTCATGTTATTTAAAACTTAAAAGAACTACAAACAACTCTGGATGCCTGTAAGGCTTCAACAGATGTTTTCCTTATCATTACAATACATTCTCTTTTATTTCCCACTTCCAAAATGCTGTCAAATATTGTCAAACTATGCAAAATTAAAAAAAAAAAAAAGTTGAGCTGAATAGTACTGGGAAAAATCAGTTTTCACCCTTTTGGGTATACAGTCAAGTGACTAAGTAATGGATTTTGAAAATAATCATGTCAGCAGCATTGCCTTGAAGCTCACCTGGGTTATGGATTAATCATGCCATGGATGAAGAAACACACAAACTTTTTTTTTTCTGTGTGCAGTCAACTTGGATTCCAGAGCACAGAAATTTGCTGCACCCTTCCCAAGACAGCTCAGGGCTGGAGCCAGTCTACCTGCTGATATTCAGTGTGGAGATGAAATCAGTACCTGCTGCGGCATCCATGCTGTGCTCCTCAGGCTTTTTTAGGCACAGCAATAACAATTAATTTTCTATAGCTATAACATTTGTAAGTAAAGCACACCAGATACATTGACCAACTCATTAACTAAAATGAGAAAAAAATGCATTTGAAGAGAAATACAGGGTAATAGATGAATCATTCCTTTGTAATTCACAGGACAGAGACTACTTGGGCTAAGTCCTGCATTTGTGAATTCAGTAGCGATTTTGTCATTGGTTCAGCACAAACAGGATGAAACCTGCTCAGGCTTCTCTGAAATCCTAAGCTAAGGCTAACATCAAAGAAAATTATTTCAGTTCCAGTTAATATTTAGCAATAGATGAAGCATTTTCCAATACTAATCATTCAGACGGACAGTTGCAGGGTGGCTAATTGTCTTGGGCAGCCAGGGCTCAGCAGTATCTATGCTGGGCTCAGCTTGCTCTTCAGGAAAAATGGATGTGTCCAGGGATTACATGGTGGCAACAAAATATAAAGAATAGCTTGAGGTTGGTAGTAAATGGGGTTCATGGTATCCCCACAACTTCTAGAAAGGAACATTTTCCTTCAATCTGAGTTGGGAGGCTGAGGCAATGCTGCCCAGGGATAAGCAGGGTGCTAGATCCACTTGAGTGAGCTGCTCTGGGCAAGATCAGCATCCAGGTTTGAAATTAATTGTTTTCATCTAGGAAATTTAAACTCACTTTTAAGAGAACGAATTTTGATCTGTGCTGTTTTTTAAGAATGGGCTTTATGCACTGGCTGACGAGTTGGCTATTTAGCTACAGTTTACATTAATTTTACTTTGGTTTTGCAAAAAGATTAAATCAAATTGTCCATATCTGTGACATGTTGGATTAGGCTACATGCATGCTGTTATTTCTACAATGACAATTAGGTGATGTCATGTCTCCTTTGTTCTTTGGGCATTCTTCCCCACATCTGGTATTTTGAGAAGAATGTAACATTCACTAAACCATCAGCAGATTACTCTAACATCTAATTCTTCTTGAACAAATTAAGGCTCTGATCCTATGAAGATTTATTCTCATTTATTATTATTTATGCTTGCTTTCATGTGCGAGTTGGAATTGAACTTGGAAAATGAATAAAGTTCTGCTTATGCATAAGTGCTAGAAGGTTTCATGCCTAAATAATGAAAATGAACACTGACAGTATATAATTATCCATAAGATTCAGCTATAAAGACGGCAGAACCCACCTCCAAAATAAATGTAGGAAACGGAATGAAATGGAGAAGTCTGTGAGAGTATTTTTACTTTGCCTCATTCACAGCAATTTTGCACTGTTATTAATAACCAGACAGGTAATCTAAATTGCCTGCTGCTTGTGCTATGTATGAACTGTGACACATGGTTTGATTTCTGCATCCATTTAAACACTTGCTATTGCCAATAGATGTTAAAAGTGGAAGAGGGATAGAAAGGAAGGTCTCTAAATAATTGTAGTGCACTTTGGAGCCCCCAATTTATTGCTAACAGCCATCTATCACTTTAAGAAAATGAATAGACATGATTCTCACCATACATACAGTCCCTTGCCTCCAAAATGACCCTAACATTGCCAGTCTAGATATATTTTGTCACTTAGTCCTTAGTCCTCAGGTTTTACATCAGTTCAGGTTTACTCATAGTTGGCTGAAATAACGAATTTAAAGTTGGCAGACAATAACAATTTTTAATCAAAAATATCTAATGAACTGGAACTTTGAAAACCAAAATTGGTCACAGAGCCCCTGCAGTGTGAATGAAAATGGCATTGCTGTTTCTTTCACCACAGCCAAGAGAGGAGTGTTGATTGAATGCACAAGTTCCGGAGATCTTCAGATTGTCTGTCCACTACATTCTCTGGGCTGGGTGCAACACTTGCAGGCTCCTGGGCTGTCATTTTGTGATTTGAAGGATGATGTAGTAGGCTGTGAAGTATTAAAGATCAAGAAATTTATTTTCTTTCTGGGAATGGACCAGGAGGGCTCGTGCAGCTCTTCCAGCTTCAGCATCATGGTTCTGCAATCAGAATATGGGAGCCTGGAGACCTGTGGCTGAAGCCAGGACCTCATGACTCTCAGGCAGCTGAGTTCACAGCACTGTCACCTCTCTCATCCAAGCAGCTTCACTCTAGGGAACCATTCATACAAGGGACTCCAACCTGCTGCTGTGGAGCTGTGGCCCTGAGAGCCCTGAGGTCGCCAAGGACAAACAGGTCCAGGTCTTGGCTCTTGAGGGAAGGGCTGGGAGGACCCAGGTGTCTGGGTCTTTCCAGCTTCTTGTAGAAGCATTAAATCTTCATCATTACTCTCTGAAGGCAGGCAGTTTCTGTGGATGATATGCCTGTTGTCTACTAAGAGCTCAACAAACTTGAAGTGTTTCAGTTGCAGTATTTCAGTTCAAACTTGAGCTTTTCCAATGAATTTCATGAATAATTTTCTGAACTGCTTTAGCTAGGACATGGGATACAAGGCTAGGCTAGAGTCAGAAAATGCATTCTGGAAAAAAGATGTATATTTTTTTTTTAGAAACTTGATTTAATGCACATGGGAGGAGGTTGCTTTTTTTTTAAATTAGGAACTGGGGACAGGTTCCTTGTTTAAGGTGAGCTCCCACAAAGACCAAGCATTTATAAACAATAAACAATACACAAATTGATAGCTAATGCTATAAGTGGCTTGAAGACAGCTTTTCTAGAATGTATATGATGGAGTAAATAGTTTATTAGCTTTTTAGAGATTAAAGATATTTAAAGATATTTTGGGTTTCTGTTACTCACAGATGACTGACACCGAAGAAAACAGGGAACTGGAACTCTTTTAAATTGTAATATTTCTATTAAATTTTTTTTAATTTTTATTTTTAAATGAAATTGACAGTTTGCCCGATCCTTTTCCTTCACATGTATTCTACAGGATGTTAACTGTCAGTTCCTTGGATCTATTCTGCTTAGTTTTCTTGGAAACTTTTATTCTGTATTTCTTCTTTGTTACAAGAGGATCCCCTAACCTTCTCTAGTTACTCTAAACCCCGGACTGCCACTTCCATGATTTCCCTGCTGGTAAAAAGCAGCTCCAGAAAAGTCTGTCTTCCAGGTATGTTCTCTAAAATTTACCCACGACACCTGCTGGGAAGTCTGGGTGAGATTCCTCAAACTCAAAAGACATGTATATGAGTAAATTAATGTAAGCACAGGCCTGAGATCTCTGTCTCATTTTCTTTATAAACAGTATTAAAGAGCAGTTGCTAGTAAGCAGTAGTAGTAAATAGTAACTTTCTTGAGTGTCATTCATCTCATCCTAAATTGGTATCTGAAGCTATGAACGATGCCCTAAAAGTGCCTGTTTCTCAGCACTGTGTATGAGGAGAGCCTTGGGTTACTAGTTCATATACAGACTTCAATGCTGCAGGTCTCCCCGGTCCCACATTCTGCCATCTGCTGCATCCCCTTAGTGGGACATGCTGAGGGAAAGTGTCCCATTGACACCCAGACTTGTGCTTTGCATGACTGTCAGCTGTAGTGAAAGAAAAAGACTCATTTGTCCAGGTTTGGTGGACAATAATGCACAGAGGTCCACTTAGCTTCCTATCTGTTAGTTCAGTGGTTGCAGTCAAATTCTCATGGGTAAGATGTTGGTCACAGAGGTCTCCCTGATGTTTTTACAGTCATGTTGCTATATAACATGACAAGGAGAACAAAGAATGGTGGTTACCTGAAGTTATCACCTTCTCAGCATTGCTGTCCATCACACAGGGAAGGTTATGACCTCACCAGATTAGTTATCATATACTACTCTGATTTCTTCATTTGCATCTACTTCATTTCAATGGCTCCTTAATGTACTAGTTGTCTTGTGTTCAACGGGTTCTCTAAGCTCACACAAGCCATGTTCAAGGGAAGTGAGAGCCAAAAGCCATTACAGCATTGATCCCAAGGCTGCTGTCAGTGTTGGAACAACTCCCAGTTGAATGTAATTTCTTCTTAGCACAAGGACTCAGATCTTGGGAACAAAAACAAATGCTGTCATACTGTGAAACAATTGCCTTTTCTGGTTACAATGTAATTAATGCTATTTAAAACTCAGAAAAGAAAGCATAGAAACCACAAAAGGTTCAAGTTTAGGACTACACACCTTTCTTTCACTACCTATCTCAAGGGAAGTGAATCCAATAGAAATATGGTTCCAGATGCCAAAAACAATAAAAATACAGACTTGAAGGTCTAGCCAAATTGTGGTTTAAGTTATTTCTCTGTGGATCACAATCAGTCATTAATTTTAAGGTTGGACGTTCTCCAAACTCTGTGGTTACTTTGCAAAAAAAGGGTAAGATCCCAGTGATCAGATGCTTTACATTTCACTTTTTTTCTAATACATTCAGTTCAATGAAAATTGGGATTTCAGAACTTTGTTGTTTTCTGAAGGATATGCAAAGGTGTAATGTAAATGTGCTGGAAAATGGACACAGCATTAAAAGTAGGGCAAAGCAGTTTAGATTATGTAAATCAATATGGCTCATTGGTTTGGATCACATATATGTGATGATGTGATGTGATATGATGTGATGATGTGATCTTCTAGGATTTTCATTTTAATGGGTAAAAAAGTGATCAGTGATTTCAGCATAATTAAATTCCTAGGAAATAATTTCATTTCAGTATGGATTGTCAGGAAAAGATTATTTTGGAGAACATAGGAAAGTACATGAAAGATTTGCGTTTTCATATAAAACACTGTGAAGTGTTTCATACAAAATGTTTTTCCGAGGCATTTGCATAAAGAAATCAATAAACTAACAAGCAGAAATGTGTGCTTCCAAAGCAAAGCAAATATAATCCTTTATGAAAGACTGTCCATGAAATTAAACTTGTATATATGAAGACACTACTGAAAAACATAAGGAGGTTTGTTTGGTACTTTTGTTTGTCTGTTTCTTTCGGGTTTGGTTTTGGGTTTTTTTGTTTGTTTGTTTGATTGTTTGTTTGTTTTTGGTTTTGTTTTGGCTGGGTTTTGTTTTGTTGGGTTTTTTAAAAATATTGGTCCAGTAGAAGCAATTGGTATTTTAAACTTCAAATTAATGTAAACTTCTCTCTGCTGAGAGGCATAGTACTTTTATGGCAAACTTATTTCACGGATTATTTTAGGATGTACTTTTTTTGGAAAGACCAAAATTATATTAAGTTTATGTTTAAAAGCCTGACGTACCTTGCTCAGGGTATTTTCTATAATATTCTTTGATTTCTACTTGCAATCTTTGTATTGTATTTGAAAATGGCTTTTCAGGTAATCTAAAGATATTCTGTCACATTAAAATATTACAATCTTAAACTAAAACTTCTTAAAGAAGATCAAGGTTTTCCTCAGAAAATTGATCACTGCAATGCACTGTAATCTTTATAACTAACCTCCTTCTTATACTCCTAAGCTCTTATACCCTCAGACATGCCTTAACATTTGCTGATGGCCACTATAGTAGAAAGGAGATTAGAAGAAATAGGTCTTGATCTGACCAGTGTGGATTTCTGCACAAGAGATCTCCTGGCCCTGCTGACGTCAGTTTTAAAATACTCACACAGAGTAGGTGAACTCTTAGATAATCCTAGGATAGTTTTTGGAATGTCTGTGCATTCAGGATACCATACGAGCTGAATGTTACTGGCACCACAAGCAAGCAGCTGCAGCATAAACTTTGGTGCTCTTGGGCAAATGTAGGATCGCCCTCTCCTCTCCAATGGAGATTAGCCCAGACGTCTTTCTCAGGTACCCCATCCCTCTGTTGCTGTAAAAATGACATTAACTCAAATGAGGTGAGTTAAATTTGGATTCTCATGCTCAGCTTTGAACAGTCAGGCTTTAGTCAGTACAAGGAAGACCTTTTAATATTACTTTCCTGTGTCTCTGGTGGTGTTACTTCCTTTGCCTTTTTTTTTTAGCACCACAGCTATTTAAAAACTGAAAGAATGTCATAACTATCATTACACATCAAATAATATTCAAAGTATCTTCCACAAATCCATACAAATAATTCTGTATATGTGTCAAGTGCTTGATTACTTCTTAGGAACTGTTACAGCCTGTGAAATAATGGCTGGATATTTTTACATTTTTTATTTGCTTGATAGTCTAGGAAGTATTTTTTAATGTAAATCAATTCTACACAGGTGGGTTTTTTTTCCTGTCAATATAGACTATAAAATATATTAAAATTAAATTGAACTAAATTATTTGGCATAAAAATAGGCAGTGGGCTTCAATTTCCAGAGGGGGCATTATATACCCCGACTAGATCCTGACAATGTATTGATGGTTGTAGCAGTTATAGGACCGTATGAAGCTCCTATATAAGGATAGGCTACAGCTGCTTGGACTAATTTTTTATTTCTGTTTTCCAGGTGGATGGACCACAGGCTTTTTATGATAAAGGCAAATTTTAAACAGCTAATTAGACCAAAGCTTTCTAAAGAAACCAACCCTTTAGCTAAACTATTTCAGAAAGATTTGTTCACTAAGGTTATGTTTTGAGTTCCCCTCTTGCAGGAGCTCCCTTGCAGGTATACATGTGACTGTCCAGATTTATGGCACTTCTGAAAGGACAGACAAACTCAGAAATGCTTAGGATCACCAGCCTTTTCTGAAAGGCTTGTCTGGAAGTTGTCATCGCAAAAGGTAGGTAGCAGTAGTCTGTAATGCTGGGACAAGAAGCATTCACAGCAATTTCCATCATTGTGCAGCATGGACTGTAGAGAATATGTAGATGTCCAAATATCTGCATGGGAATGTATTGCCCTAGATGTACTTGAAGCACTGATTTAAGTTTCAGTTCTGCAAACCTTGTGTGTGTACCTGATTTTAAACATACAAGTAAATTCTATCAAAGTCAATATACAAAGTATCTGTTTACAAACTGTAAAACTGATATCAGCCTTTTTTGGTTTTGTTTTAAAGCTTGTATATCTCTATAACTGAGCCGGTTGTAAGACCTAGTTGGCATCGAGTCATTTTTTCCAGCACTTAATTTGTTAGTTGGAACAGTATGACTACAGGATGGAAAGTTGAGCATCTCTGCACTACGGACTCAAGCTAGATGATTTATGAGCAATGTGTGGGGTAAGATTTTAGAGAAATATAAATTATACCTGTTCGTCATGTTGACTTCTTTTAATGTTTCCCACATGTTACTGGGACAACATTCATGGGATATATATTTTAATTTCTGTTGCACAGAGGAAATGTGTCAGGTCTGCACATTTCACTTTATTTTATGGCTGAGTGCTGTGTCTAATGTAGGTTGTAAATCTTCTTGGAAAAATATGTAAGAGGGTTTTCATCACAGTGGCTCTCCTGGCAATTATGAAGTTTTTAATAAGCGTAATTTTAAAAGAACTTTTACACCCCTTGTGATGTGGAGACTTCTAAAGTGGGGGCAGAAAATGCTGTACAGAAAAGCAGAAGCTTCATGGTAACAATTGCCAAATGTGTTACACCGTTAAACACATTGTTAAAACCCTTACATCAATAAACCTTGGAAAAGTATCTTGTGTGGCCAATATTTAATTTCCTGGTTTTGTCACAGTGGGTACAGGATAGATTTAAAAATTCCAGCTTTTTTTCTTGTGAAAAAAAAAAGGCTTTAAAAGTTCTTTCTAATTCTCTAAACACGTTTTCCCTGGGGCCTGAAGGATTTTCATGACAGTGAGATTTTCCTTTAAAAAAGTAAATGCAAAATGTAGGTGGAACTTTCTGAATTGGGTTAGACAGTCTCAGTTTCTGCACCATAAGCTGTTGTTCTACATTGCAGCTATTTTGCATATGCATCTGAAACCAACACCAAGCAAAATGACAGCTAGTTACGCTGCTAAGTTGTTGAATTGAATTATTCAGCAGGCCAAAACCCATTAATCACAGGGAACATTCTCCCTGTGATACTTCAGCATGTAGTTAAACAAGACTCCACTTATTTATTTGCTTTTCAGTGTTATTTTTCTAATCAGAGTGGGAACATTAACTGCAGAGATTCTGCCCAAAAGTAAAATCTCCTCCAGATCACGAAGTTAGAACTAAAACATAATTACCCATAAAGAATGAAGACTTTTAGCCATTTCCTGTAATTTCCCACCAAACTTAATTTTTACATTGCAATACTGCTATCCAAAACCACTAGTCCCATCTCATATATAATAAGTGGAGGACCCTATAAAAAGGCTCCATTCTCACTTCTTTTCCTGTTCCAACACATGTATGCTCCTAAAGACAAGGAAAAAATCCACATCCCATTAAACTTCTTCTCCCAGACGATATTTTGATATCACTTTCAACTTGTGCTCGTAGCTGCTGCGGCTTTTGCACTTGGACACCTAATAATTCAGTGGAATACCAGCTTGTTTAGGACAAATAGATGTAACTGTTTATTTATATTCACATACAGTATTTACTATAGTGGTATAACGGTATACTTGTCTAAGTACTTAGCCTTAGCCTGTGTTCATTGCTTGCAGCTCAGGCTGTGCTGCTACACCTTTAGACATACCACTGCAGCTTAGTTCTGTTCTCCTATAAATTTATTAATTCTTGTAAAGTTGTGACATTTTTTAAAAGTGCAGCTCTGGAGGAATTTACACCCCAGAAACACCTGACAAATGTAGTTACCAAAGGGTTTTCTGAAACCTCTGAAATAGTCCTCACCTGACCTTCCACCAGTGGGAAGTACCACAGCTTGAAGATTAGCTCATGCTTCATCACTGCACCAGAAACAGCTCTGAGGGCCACCTGGGAGGACATGAGTGACCTCCCACGTGCTACCCACTGCTGCTTTAAGAACTGCTGCTATCCCCAGGATAACAAATTTGGAGTCCAGCTAAGCCACTGCTCAGCTGTGACAGAGCTTGAATAAAAGACTGTGCCTTTATTGTGATTCCTTAAAGTGCAGGTGTGCTGCTAAGCTTTCAACACAGGCTCTGTGACCTGCCTGGGATCTCGTTTGACATGGACTGTTAGGAAAGTCCTTTCCTGGAACCCACCAAAGTATGAGCCGAGAACTGTGACCTTCTTTCCTCCCTAGGCCAGCTGCTGAGACATGCTTTCTTTGTCCTCTGCAACAGCAATGTGGTAGGATAAATCATTCCATGGCTTTCTTTTCAGTTTATGCCTGGCCTGCTTGGATTGTTGCAGATGTTTCAAATTCATCCTGCACTTTGACTGAGATTTTTTTTCCTCATTTGGAAAGTTATACAAGCGTCAGTGCAGAAGAGACTTGCTTCATTTGGTAACACCAGACAAACTGACAGAGCAGGAGTAAAAAACACCAAAGCTCTGCCCACAGCTTCACAATTTCTTCATAAGAATATAGCTGCTAATTTTCCATGTGATTTTCAGTCTGGCCATACTAGACCCACATAAAGGGTCAGAATATGTACTACCCTTTCATCTGGTAGGCCTTGACCCAGGTTGCAAGTGTATACCAAAGCACAAAAGGCAATTTTATGTGGGGAAACTTGAGTGTATTCTGCTAATCCCGTCTGTAGAGAATGTTTATAGACATCAGCTGGGAAGTGAACAAAATTTTAACAGGGTCAAGTTTGACTACCTGTGTTGTTTGGAAACAAAGGTGATAAATTTGTATATATTCTACTGGAGATGGTGCAAAAAACAGTGGTGCTTTTAACTGTGTTAAATGGTGTAGGAGGAGGAGGAGTGAAATGAATAAACATACTGATGTGTATTTCTTGTGAAGAATATGCTGAAAGGAGTATAGTGTATATATATGCACTCTATAGTGTATATATATACTTTTTATATATATAAAGGAGCATAGTGTAATGTACGTTTCTGTTTTTTCCAAGGAATCATGCCAACATATGATAACATCGTTAAACATTTCTCAGATGGACTTAGTGCGTGTCACACAGCTTAAATTTGGCAGAGGAATAGAAACAGGGAGAATTAAGCTTCACTCAGTTTGTTGTATTGTCCGTAGTAGAAAGAGAATTTCCAAAGCATGTAAGGGATTTAGGTAGATCAATCCACTGGAAGTCTGTTGTTACAAAATCCCCCATTTATCATGGGAGTACAAGGAGACACTTAGGAACTTTCAATGTTGGCATTTCAAATGTTTCATGTTCTTTTACAGAAACATGGTAGGAAAAAAAGGCATAGTTTTAGCACAGATAATAAGCATTATAATAAGGTACTAGTGTAGACCTTTGGCAGCTATCTTAAATAACTTGTTTAGATGTCATAGTTACTACTGTCACCACACCAGGCTAAATGTATGTAGACCTTCCCTGATTCTGCAGCCCCAGTAGCCCTAGGTGTCTCTGGTATTTGGATATGAAGCCAGCTGGAAATGCCAGGCACAAAACTCTCTAAGGCATAATCTAAGAATTCTTGTTCAGACCATGCTTCAGCTCAATGAAATGGAACAAGCACTATAACCATTTGTTTCTGACACTGGAGCTCAGTAAAAACGTGGGAAAATGAGAAGGATCTGATTGTACAATCAAGAGCAAATGGATTAGGCATTGTACAGAAATAAAACAAAAAATAGAATGATGATCCCTAATCAGACAGTTCCTTGCCTTTGCAGACAGTGTACAAGGTAACAGTAGGAGATGATAGGTAAGTACCTCACTGAGACTGAAGGAAAATAGAAAATAATGAACTAACTGCAGTGAAATACTCCGTCACAACCTCACCACTGCTAGCTTGTGATCAGGTGTGAAGTTGTACATGAAAAATGGTAGAAAAGTCTGAAGACCAAGTCTGTGATAAAAGATTGGTATCTTACCGAGGTGCCATGCAAAATATGAAATGTATTTGCCATTTTTGAAAATCACTTTGTGAGTAAGATCATCTTAAAAGTGCATAGGAAATTCATATGCCTCTCAAGAATGCATTTGACAGTAGTGGTTTTAGGCTTGGTGCTATAACGGTTTGACTCCATGAGTAAAGCAAACTGATTTGTAATGTGGTAGAGTCACCGGAGCTGTCAACACATTTACAACACATGTCTTTTCCCCAGCTGATAACACTGTAGTTTATGGTGGATTTTGGCTGAACTCAAAGCAGAAAAGAAGACAAAGGTTGGAAAGCAAATGAAAAAGAGTCCAACATAATAAAAGCACATCTGCATCCAAGTTTGGAAGTTGAGCAGAAGTATGGGGAGGATAAAAAAGGCCACATGTATTTTGACAGTCTTGGTAAGTTTAAGAGGTATGTTCCGAGGGGCATAAGCATGCCTTGTGGTCGATGGAAGCTTAGCATTAAGATCCATGAAGGAGTGACCAAACATGCTTTCAACTTTTTATCTGCTAATTCTTGCTGGCATAACAAACACCTCCCTGAATCGTATCTGTCCTGCTTTCAGAGCAAAATTGTCCAGTGCCAGCTGGGTGTCTACATTGCTACCACAGCTGGGAAAGTTAACTGTCTGAAGAGGTCTCAGTGGACAGCCCAGCTGGTTGGCAGTTATCTAAATGACCAATAGACAGGAGAGAGGTTGTCCAACAGTCCCCTGGATTATGAATTAGGTGTCTGTATGAGACTGTCATTGGTAGGTCCAATGCATTTCCTGCACTTTGAGGTCTAAATTGTGATTTTGGATATAGATTAATAATGCTGGGTTATGCCTGACACTTCTAGACTGATTAGTAGTTAGAGTACATACCCCAAAAGAGGAAGAATTGTTTTTTATTCTTTGTTCAGCCTTAAGAAGTTTAAATATTCGCATACCATCTAAGTTCAAATGAGCATCTTAGACATTCACAGTCTTGCAGGAGCTATGTTGGAATGCTGCCAACAGCATGAGATTCATGTGGCTAAAGAGACACCTTAGTTCCAGTCCCTGCTTCTCAGACTGTTTTGTGCACTTAGCATAAAAAACAAAAGAGAAACTACTAAAGCAAATTTCTAAAGTATTTTGGGAGAACTTGAGGTTAAACTTAACTCAGTGTCCTCATTCCTGGGCTCACAGATTTGTGTTCACCTGCCGAAGAAATGGAAAGTGCTCTATCTTTGCCATCCTCTTTTTCATTTTGAAAATAGGGTTGTTCTAGAGGTTCCTGTAATGGTCAAAGAGTCTAATATCGTGTGGAGATTCTTTCCATAAGGGACAGTGGGAGTAAGTCTTTCACTGAATGGACATTAATAGCAACGCCTCCTTTTAAGAGAACTGCTAAAATACACTGAGATTTAACTCATAATGAGATAAAAAGTCATCCTACTGAATTATTGCATGCTCAGTTCTTTTGTTGAGGAACTCTAGATGGTAGGATGGAGATTTTGCAATGTTTCTACTAAACTTGGTTAAGACCACTCACATTATAATATTATCTTTCTGTAGTGTCTGTTGGTGTTGGTACTGCCAATGAAAAGCGATTAATCAACAGTTTGTGAGATGATCTTAGTTCAGTTCATTCTGCTGATATAATTCCTAAATTATACTGACACACTGTGTTGACAGGTACTTTAGAAACTCCCATGAGAGATATTTTAGAAACTTTGAGAAAATGACAAATTTATTCTCTGTCCTGTACAGAACAGAATTTTGTTGACACTGTGTTTTAAAATTACCCAAATAATTGTGAAGATGTATTACTACAAGTCATAATTTCTATTCAAAGGTATCCTGTTGCGTGCCCAAAACAGTGAAGTAGAAATGTAATTGATTGTCAACTGAATCAGATATGACACGTATTATTGTCTAGGCAAGTGACTTGGGCAGCTGTGATGCAGAGGATTGATAGGTCCTGCCTCAGGCAGAGGGGAAATGTTGACACACCTGGATAGTCACATTTTATCAAGGAGTCAAACCTGCAGTTTCATGCTCTGGTAGAAAATGATATTTCTCATCTCAAAAATATTTGATTCTTCAAAAGACTAGGGCCTGGGCTAGAGCTACATTACATCTGAGATTTACTGTGTGCTACTTTATATTCAATATCCTTGAAAAAGAAAGCCTACTGGAAGTTCAAATATAATTTTTGACTTTTGCATCTACAAAAACAAATATAGGAAAGTAAGTAATAAAATTGTTGTTATCAAGTACCAACATTTTTGAAATCTGATCCCACTAAATATCTTCATCTCTGTCCCTTGTGGCTATCAGTCATGAAGTTGTAATTGCATTTTGTCATACAGTTAAGATATGATTATCAATACACAGTTTATCCAGTACTTGCCTTAATTTGCTGCAAATGAAAAGACATAAAATGGCTTTGTGCAGAGTCAGGTGTGGTCTGCAGGATGTAGGTACCCAGGTGGTGTGCCATGAAATGCAGGTGATCTGTCCAGTAATATTTTATATTCTGGCACAAAGTCAGAGCAGAAGAAGTCAACAAAGGAATGCCTTCAGGAGACTTCCAGATGGTTCTATACAGGCAGCTTGGGCCCAGCTTGATTTATTTTCTTTGGCTAAGTGTGGATATAGCATTCAACTGAACTGGAAAGCCAGTAAAAGCCTGGAACACTGAGGAGCACAACATAGAAGCAAATGTGACTCTGCAATATGATTCCCAGTGCTTGCTTTTGTAACTATACTCTCAGTTCTTCCATGACTTGGGCATCACAAATCCCTTTATGTGTAACATAGAGATAAGTATATATCGAAACACATCATATGCATAAAGAAATACCTTCTGATTTCCTAATCCTGGTGAGGTATTATGTATTGTCTGACATTGTTTCTGCGTATCAAATTCAAGGTTGTGATCAATTCTCTTTTTCTTTCTAGTGTATTTGCTTTCCTATACTTCATCACATGGTTTTATTTATATTTTGTCAAGGGTATCCAGAAATCGGTGCTCCAAGGTGGTTAAGATTAAAGAAATAACTAAGGTTTTTCACCTTCAGAAATAAACTCTTGCTACATTGTGACTGAAATTCAACATCACCTGTGGCACAGCAGCTGTGGAAGTACAAGCCCATATCTGGGTTGATTCATGAGCTTTGAAATAGCCAGGTGATGCTGACATTGAAGAGGCACTACAGAGAACCACTGTCTGACACCTTGCTTCAGAAGCATGAGACTGCTGACATACAGATGTGGATACTGCTCTTCATTGTCCACTGAGAGCATTTTGTAAATAGAAAACTGTTATTTCAGTTTCACTGAGTCTACAATGTGCAGGAATAGTTAACATCTACAAGAGAACCTGTCAAATTCTCAGGTCAAGCTTGTCCAGAACAGGATTTGGGCAGTATTCCTTCATGATTCCTTTTGTTCTGGATCCTTTGTATCTAACACTAAGCAAGGAAGAGCCATTAGGAATGAAGTGCAGCCTGGAAAGCAGATTCCACTGTGACAAGGCAGAATTAAAGCAGCTGGCCCAGATATGTAGCCAAAGATAGGAAGGCTTCAATGATGATACCACAGCTGCATCATTGAACTTGCTCTTTATCAGTTCGGAATGATATCAGCTTTGGTGGGATTCTGCTGGTCCTAGGTAGAAAGTGCTAGGCATCAAAAAATACTTTCCAATAACGTATTTCCTCAGTTAAGTGATGGACTCAAAAGTAGATTTGAAAGTGATATTGTCTTTCTATAGTATGTGTTAGAACATTTTTTCACAAAATGAGATTTATGAGCTGAGTGTCCAAGGCTATTGTCACGGATGCAGCCAGGCCCTAACAGTCACCTCTGTTAGAGCAAATGCCCTTTCAAAATTAATGGAGAGACCACTTCAGAAAAGTGTATTCAGTGTGACTAGCAAAATATTTCATGCCGCTTCTCATTGCAACACTATATTCCTTAGAATGGTTTCAATTTTATATAGTGAGTCAGGGCTTGTCTATGGGGTGAATGAAGCTGGCTTCAGACTTCTGAATTTTACAAGAAGAGGGTGATGGGCCTCAGTCACTCCTGCCAGAGGGAGTGTGAATGTCTATAGCTGTTGCTGTTCCTGCTGCTCCTTGGTGGAGGATAGAAATGATGGCAGTACCTCTGAAGTATCCCTTGCCTTTGTCTGTAAAATGAACGACCATCCTATGCAGCCCACCTCTTACTGGGTGGTAATAGCAAGCCTGGCTTAGTAGGGCTACTCTTGCCCTTATGTCACCAAACCTAATGACTGATGGCTTTAGGTGTATGTAGAATCATAGAATCGTTGTGGTTGGAAGAGAACTTTACGATCATCAAGTCCAGCCGTTAGCACAGCACTGTCAGGTCACCACTAAATCATGTCCCTAAGTGCCACATCTACACATCTTTTAAATATCTCCAGGGATGGTGACTCCACCACTTCCCTGGGCAGTCTGTTCCAGTGCTTTATAACCCTTTTGGTGAATACATTTTTCCTAATGTCCAATCTAAATCTCCACTGGTGCAACCTGAGGCCATTTCCTCTTGTCCTATTGCTTGCTACATGGGAGAACAGATTGACCCCCACCTCATCACAACCTCCTTTCAGGTAGCTGTAGTGAGTAAGAAGGTATCCCCTGAGCCCAGTTCCCTCAGCTGCTTCATGTAGAATGAATGTTGATGAGAAAGCTAGGGAGAAATCAAGTCTTTGAATTTAAAGATACTTAGCAGTCCACCTACTATCCAAAAGAACACTTGAACATAGAAGTTTGCATTGGAAATGGATTAAAATACCCAATAACTGATAATGCCTAACCCCATCTACTTAGTGCAGTACCAGTGTGCTAAGTCATGCTGTACTGTATAGCAGGCTACTCTGTTCAGTGTACAAACCTGAATGAAAAAATGGAGTCACAGTCACACACTAAGATTAATATATCTCTGCAAAAAGTGATATGAGACTGTTCATAGGAGGTCAGGATTGTGGTTTCCAGATGATCGAAATTCCATCATAGCTGGTTGAGACCTGGCAGCACTTTGAGGAGCAATCTGCTTGCTGCTCTCTATCCTGTGCAATACTAAATAACCTTCTTCACCACTGAAAGTAACAGGACCTCTGGTATTTTCAGGCTTGACACTGAAATAACTGACAAGTCCCTCAGAACAGGGGTTTTTATTATATGTTCTCAGAGAGAAGAAAAAGATTCAACTATTCCAAACCAGGAGTTCTGAAAAATGTTGCAGTCCAATATAATGGCTTTATCAAACATATATGCTATCCCATAGACTATATAATGTTTAAAAATATGTCACTTATAAAATCTTGAAAAACAAGACTGTTTCATTTACAGTCCTGTTAAGAATTACAAGTCAATATAGACAATGCATTAATTCATAGTCCACCATTATCAGATCCAGAAGTGGAAAGCCAACGTGACATTTAATGGCATATAAAGACATAAAATCTGGAAACTGCTGTGCCTTTTTACAAGCCAAGTAGAATGTGACTTTTTACAAGCCAAGTAGAATAAAACATTAATCAAAAAGGTCACAAAGTTCAAATGATAAATGGTTATGTAAGAAAGCAAACCACACAAAATACTTCCTTCACACTTCTATTCCTCTAGCAAAAAAAAAAAAAAAACAAATTGACAGTCACTGCATTTATCAAAAATTCTGGCAGGACTGTTACAATTGAACAGATCTGAAAAGACTGAAGTGCTAGGAAGAGGGATAAGAAGTGAGCAATATCTGGAACCTTTATTTTTCTTTGTTGATTGGTAAATAACAGCAAGAGGAGTGGGCTAGGAAGAATTGTGCAAGAGCTATTGGGAATGGGGAGCTCTGTAAAAGGAGGTAAAGGAGCACTGCAGAAAGATGTATCTTGGCTTTGGGAAGGGTTGGAGGTGTGATGAAGTGGAAGGCAAAAAGCTCTGGGTACTGCCCTCTCAGTCCTGTAGGATAAATATATTGCTTGTGCACACAAAATACTGTCCCTTACTGTCTGTCTGACTAAAACGTGGCATGTGGTCTAGTAATAAAGAAATATCCATGAAGACCAAATGTATTTGGCAAACCATCAACCAATCAGTGCATGGTAGAAGAATGGTCAGGACTGGAAAATTTGGCAGAACCCAAGTCTGATGATGCAGCTCTCTCCTGGACTCCTTAACAACTGCTGTATTACATAGCCAGGAGGTATACTTGTATGCTTCCTAATGTGGCCTCGTGCTCTGTCAGGTCATGATGTCAAGCCCTTGAAAACCTGAAAAAGTAGACTTGCACTACAAATTACTCTGCTGTATGGTCTCAGATCTGTCCACTCTTGGAATCAGTCTTTTGGGGTTTTCCCACAGTAAAGAATACGTAAACCCACAAGATACTCTGTGCATCAAAGATAGATGTACCTTGCTCCTGGTGTGAAAATATTAACTGCATTGAAAGGGTATATGCTGGAAAACTGAAAAAAAAACCTGCATGGGAAGGAACGGTCAAAAGAATTTACTGTGATTCATAGGAGGAGGGATCCTTCTTGCTTCATATTCTACATGATGGAGGGTGCAAGGGAAGCTGGTTTTTTAATGCCATCAGCAACAAAGAGGGAAAGGGCTGATGGATGCTATGAATGATGAGATACCCCACTCCAGCTCTCTACCCAATGCCTCAAGCTTTCTCTTTCCTGTGCAAGTCCTCTTCTTCAAGGAGAACTCTGAGTGAGACTGATGGGGGAAGAAGAACTAAGGCATACTGAAGGAGAGATTTCTGGGTGCTTGCTCATTCCAGCCACTGTGCCCAAAGGATAATCCCTCCTGAAGTTGGTTCGCTCCCTCCTAAGATGCTCTCATCTGTCTTACCTCTGGAAATGCTTTTAGGGACATGGCCCGCAGTATCAACAGACTGAATGCATGCTCTAGGCTCCTAGATATACATTATTCTCTGCATAACTCCACCTCTGTACCTGGACAGAGAGTGTGTTTGTTGTTTTTAGGAATTTGGCTCCCATTCAGACTCATGGTGTAGTTAAATAAGACCCTGGAGCCAAAGCTAGCTTTAAAATTTCCTGCCTACTGGCTACACATTTCTTTACACTCTCTCCCTGTTTCAATTAACCGCCCTCTCAGCTGTGCTGGTACAGATGTTCCTGAGGTAATAAACATGGAAACAGTCCTTTCAAAACCAATAAATGGAACTTGTAGAGTCTCCATCCTCAGAGGTACTCAAAATTTGGCTGGAATTGCTCCTGTGCAACCTGCTTTAGGTGGCCCTGCTTGAGCAAGAGGTTGGACTAGATGAACTCCAGAAATCTCTTCCAATCTCAACCATTCTGGGACTATGAGATTCTATAAAATGAGGTTAAATCCCCATTGTCTTTTCACTAATGGCAGAAAGGTAATGGAATCAGTGGGACCAAGAGCTTCTTAAAAGGACTGTGTGCCTCATCTATGTTCCCCAGCATGACCTGGTTATGCTGAAGACGACTTTTGCATATAGAGACGGAAGAAAAGGGTTTTCCAGGAATCTGGATCACAATTAGGTAGCAGAATCTGGCCTGAGTCCCTTGCTTGTGTGTGTCAGTTTGGCTGTATCCAGGAGCAGAATTTACAAGGCTGCTGATGGAGACAGAGTAGGAGCTGCACTGTCAGTACACAGATATAATTTTCAGAGCTTGCAACACACCACCTTGAAAACAGTCTGCGCACAAACTGTCTCGGTTCTGTCATGTCATTTTGCATCAAGAGGTACCAGATAGTCATCTTCTGCAACCAATACATTTATGTCCTTTCAAATGCTGTAGTTAATGCAAAGTTAATATTTCCTTATTCTGCAGTAATGTTGGCCGTAAGACAAGGCAATTCATACAGTACACGGACCTAGGATTTCCTTTCAAGGATCCATATGTGATCCTTGGGGTGGTCAGTCACTGAAGCAGCACTTCGTTCATTGTGCAGTGCAAAGTCTACAGGTTCACATTTCCCTTATATTCCTGATAAACTTAGAAAGTTTATTTTGCTTTTCAACTTAATGAAACACTAGGAACTAAAATATCTAGTGAAAACTGGAGAAGGCATAACAACCCTATCGCTCTATCAAACGTGTGATTTAGCTCCTGTTTCACTGAGAATTTATCTAGGAAAGTCCTTGTGAGGAACAAAAATGTACCATAAAGATGAATGGCATTGGCTGTTCTCCTCCTGAAAAAGCAATAAGCAGGGACTTCACACTCAGGCAACCTGATAACACTTCACGTATCACCTTTGGAATTACTACAAATAAAAACCATAGTAATAGATTTCCTAGTCATTTTCTGCATCTTGTGAAACTGGTAAGGTACTGGAAAGATGAGAAACAACGCCTTTCTTTATAATATAGCATAATAAATTTTGTTCTGAATAAAAGAGGAAACTAACTTACCTCTAAGGAATAGCAATATGATGTAGCTTGTAATCTAAGAAATTACAGAGCCATAAGAGGATTTTGAAGTTTAAGTCATGAAATGAGTTTATAAATGAAAGGTCTAAGAAAAAAGCAGTTTAATTCCCTGATATATTACTTGGCACTAGGAACATGCTCCTAAACTCATTTTCCTTTTCTTTGTAGACACATTATTATTTTTTTTCCCTTGATATCAATGACACAGTCCTTTTAAATTAATTTGAAATAAGAAAACATGGAACCAGAAAAACTCTTCTTATCTAGCATACAACTATACTGCAGATAATTGTAAATTTCTTCGTGTGTTATTAGGTGCACAAAAGAGGGAATAGCAAATTTACAGTTCGTCCAGGAGATGTCTCTCTCTTCCTAAACTATGCCAAAGCCATTTGTGTTTTAAGCGATCTCTCCTGCATTACAGATGTTGGCTCCCTCAGCCTACAGTTACGATCTCGCACGAAAGCAATACACAGTCTGACCGCTACGTATGCTGTGTTCTGCTGGGGGGTTTGGCTGTCGTTGCCAGTGCAAACGCCTCGTTTTTAGGTTGATGTTTTTAAAAACCATGGGAGCTGAACAAACATTTGTGCTGCAGCCTTGTTTTTTCTCATGAACTTCAACTTAGGTGGTAGGCTAAATTGCTTGTTTTCTACAATCAAGTAATTTATTGTACGGTTCTGTCACTGCGACCAAAGAACACACGGTGATATCAATGGATTTTAGGGACAGATACAGCTCATGGGAGCATGAATATGCACTATTATTATGCTAACAACATAAAGAATATGAAGTGAACAGTAAATAATTCAATGATCTCATTGAAATACATCACAAATTAATTTAATCCAGAGACTTGTGTTTTGAAATATTCTCAGTTCTACTTCACAGAACATGCAAAACAGCATAGTCCTATGACAGCTGATAAATTTTAATTTTGCTAATGAAACAGTAAAATATTTTATGCTTTAAGAAATTGCTTTATTTTTAGCAATTCACAGGATAGTCAAAAAACTTGCAGTCCTAAGTCCTTTGGATCTACTGGTTTTTATTCTCATTATTGCAGTGGCTCTGCCCTGTACTTTATGTTATCAACACAGGTGAACCAAACTTCATTTGTGAGTAGACAGTCACAGAAATCTCTTTTTTCTCTGGACAGGACAAGCCAACAGCCTGGTTAGCCCAATGATTTTATTAATCTGAATTTTTTCATGAGTTTCACTGTCTTACTGATCATCTTCACTGAGAATTATAGGAATTATGACATCCATAACAGTATTTTTTTTTTCATGGGAGAAATAATTAAATATTGTATGAAATTTTAGTCTGGTAAGTAGTGGGGCTTTCAAATGCTTTAGAGGAAAAATAATTGGATTTATATGAGCATTTACTGACTACTGCCATTGAAGAATGAAGTACTGGTCCATGCAGTGATCCCAGATGAATCCCAGGTTTGACTGGCTGCCTGTCCAGCTTTGTGAACATCAAGAAGGAGGCAGGACAGGAGGATGCCCTATCAGAGTTACTCTGTTTCTGGAAGGAACAGAAAGCTGAGCATACACATTTCCAACACATCTCCCCTCCCCCCCGCCCCCGTTCCTCCAGTAGTGGGTACAAAGAAATAAGGTTGAGCCTTTTGTCAGGCTATTCAAACCCCAGTATGGATTTGGATCAGGAAGACTTCTAGGTTTGATTTTAAGTCTCCAGGGGCAGGAGCTGTCCTGGGGCAAGTCTGTCTCTCTTGGCAATAATATTTCTGCTGGCAAGCTGAGTGGCAATACTCAGGGGTAAGAAAAGAGAAGTTTCAGCTAGGCTTCCTCTGCTCAAGGCATCAAGACCAAATGCTGTTCACTTGTGTCAACCTTCATGACATATTTCTCCTCAAGGACTGAAATAGTTCTTTAAAGAGTCGTCGAAGTATCTGAATTAAACTCAAGTATAAATAGAGCTGCTTGTACCTTTCAGAGGTTGGCTTTCATGGTCTCTAGAAAATCAGAGGAAAAGATACAGTGAAAACCTCCTCATTTGTCTTTAAAACACCACCAAGCAGCAAAGGTAGTTGCAGAGACCTGCTGAGTATCACATTTCTTGGACACCCTAAATGAGGGCAGAGTGTCCTGTGTGCTGTGGAAATGTTCCTATTACTCAGCTGGCTGACAGGGAGGCTCTCATTGTTGGTGTTTTTGTTTATGTGTTCTGCTTTGCAGCTGCACTCCCCCCAGGAAGATATGTTTCTGCTGACTCAGTCCTAGCCAGAGTCCCCTGAAAGCGCTGGAGCCACTTGATTCTTGGAGAGCCTGGAAGTCATTTCCAGCCTAGTGTGTTTCATTTTGAAGTTCAGTCAAACGGCACAGCCAGATGGAGCAGTAGATTATCCTGGAGAAAACAAAATCTCAAAGTGGAACTTGAAATTAAAAAAAGAGAGAGAAATCTAGGAAAGGCAGGGAGGAGGCTAACTTTGTGATGTCCCTAGAAAATCAAAACTTTATCTCAAATGCCAGAGTGATGTGAGAAGCTGGAAGGACTGGATTAAAGGATTGAACTTTTGGGTGGAGTTTTGAGTGTCTGCAAGCCACTTTACCTGTCAGTAGCCAGCCTCAACCCACTTGCCTTTCTATTGGGAGTGCCTTGAAAATTTCATGCTAGCCTTTTCTAAACAGCACTTCTGCTCTTCTGACACCACAATCAAGCCACCATCTTGTAGCTTCTGCCATTAATACGTTAAGCGGCTTCTAGGATTTGATGGCCAGGAGGGCCCACAAGGACCATCAAGGATAGCAGGGCCCAGGCCCACTCTGACTGAATTCTCATTTGAATTCTTGCCTGCCCCTTACAAAAACCTAGATTTAAAAACTTCTACATGTGGAGTGTTCACCAATAACCTTGTTAGGTTATATGAGGTATTAGTTATTCTTGCAGATAAAATATGTCCAGTCTATTCGATAACTTCTCTGTAAGTAGTTTCCAACCTGCCACAAGCAGATGGTTACACTTCTGCTTCAGAGCTGAAGAAAGGAGTCAACCTGAAAGACAGACATATTTTCTTACCTCCATGTCAACTTCTCTGCTTGGACATTATCATCTTCATTCAGCTTTGTTCAGGCAGAAAGTTGCTTAAAGATGGAGATGGACCTGTATCCTGAGGTGTATTATGGCACCTAAATGACATGGGCAAGTGAAACGTCACACATAAATACTCTGAACAATTCTGAATTACCTACCAGCTTATTTATCAGGAGCAATATTATTCTATGAATACAGTGCTTCGTCCACCTAAGCCACCTGCCGATTATGTTTCCCATAGACAAGTTAAGCTTGCAGCCCACTGCCCTGCTCTCTGGGTCATCAGGGTGAGGCAAAGTGTGAAGGGGGACCTGGGTGGTGCTCACAGTGGCTGCACACAAGATAAAGTGCAGAGTGAATGCAACCTTCCAGCATGCCAGAAGGAGCAGTCAGGGAAACATCTGGAAAGCAATAGGAACTGAGGAGCAAAGGGATCCGTTATAGGATGTGACACATTGCTTACACTGACAGCATTCAGCCTCCAAAATGAGCGTCTTTTCAGCTCTGCAGAGCCCGCCTGACTAAATCATAGTGGTTTTCTTTCTATTTGTTTTTATCTCGTATAACTGCATTTTTAACTAGTAGTAAATATATCTGTTTACTGAAGCCTGTCTTCTAAAAGAATAATTTGTCTGTATTAAACTTCCTCCAGTGCTTAGCCAATGGGTCTAATTTGGCTACATATATTTGCAGACACTCTCCATGTTTATTTTACAGAGCTATATGTTTGCAGATCCTATTTTACTGTCTAATAGCACTGGATCTTATCCATCTCTCTCGTCATTTCATTTTTTCCCCGAGAAACTCACTGTACGATTTCCAAATCCCTAATTTCATCCTGATGTAGTCATTGCAAAGCTCCTTCTTGGGGAACAATGGGAATGTGAGTAAAATCTCACTATGTCTCCTGAATGTTTGTATTAGTGACTTCTGTAGTTTTTCTTCATGTTTATTCCAGTAAGGATTACAAGCCTTTGCATACCTCTTATGCTGTGTAAAGACCTAGATGTGTGATCAAGTTACCATGATCTAAACAAGTTACTACAGGTCAGCTGAGAAGTAGGAATACCCGCATATGTAGCACAAACTACTACAAAATTATGTGACTTCAGTAATTCTCTTTCCTTAAATGGAAGCTTTAATTAAATTAGTTTGTATCTGGCAAGCCTGAACATGCACATCTAAGTGGTGTCCACTGGTGCCTAGTGAATTCTAAATAACTGCAAATGGGCAACATATCTGAGCTTCATTATCATGTAACACGTAAAATTATCCCAATTTCTGTACTGAGTCTAGGAAAGTGGTCCTTCAGCCACAGCTAAGTAGCTGGCCACAGTCTTCGCTAATGACATGGAGGTCATTATTAGAAAGGTGGTATTGCCATTTTTGCTGTAGTTGTTTCACATTGCAGCCTGCTGTTCAGGTACCATGTTCTGGATGCTCTGGTGAAGACAGTGCCACCCGCAGCAGTGAATTTTTCTATTTCCTGTTTGCCTTAACCTGTCTGGAGCTGTGGAAACCCTTCAGGAAAACGAGCAATCTTTTGAGCCAAATGGATTGTGAGGAGGAAATTTGCCTAGGGACGCAGAGAAGATTGTGTGACTTATTCAGACTGGGAGAGCACCAAAAAATGATGAATTGCAGAGCAAGGATGAGGAAAGAACCCACAATGCACTAGGCAAGAGAGACTGGCTTTCACATCCTTTATCTAACATGTTATCTAGAACTTTTGAGCCTTCCAATTCAAATTTTCCTTGTACTAATAAAACCTCATACTCGAGTCTTTGGTGAATTCATCTCATAACCTTTTATATTAACGGTGTGGACAAGACTCTGTGCTCCCTCTCTAACTTACATATGAACAAAAGGGACTTTTAGCATAAGACCTTCACCTGAATGTGGAATGAAGGTAGGGGTTGATAGGAATGGCTGATGAGCTCTTGAAGATTTATAGTTTGGCTCTTGAGAGCTGTTCATTTTGCATTTCTCACTTAGAGAAGAAAGTACGACAGCTGAGAAACACACGTCAAGGATACACACTTAGGCATGTCTGACTGAGAGCACTTGCCAGGCCAGCAATTCTGAGCCTTCACTTGCAATAAATAGTGATGGAGCACGACGGTGTAGAAAGCACCTTTAAAGAGGCGATGTGTGCCCCTGAGCTGGAGAAATAGGAAGATAAGGACCATGCAGGGACATCTGGCCACCAGAGCCTGAGTGATGCTTTGCATTTCCCTATAAGCAGGGTTCTCTGTGCTTTAAACTTATTACACTGTCATCCTCTGTCACAGTGGCCAGAACGATGGTGACAACACTCTGGCCTGGACATGACCATCAGTGAAGTGACAAAAAGACATTGTATCCTGGTGCACAAAGTGAAAGAGAACCTCCTTTCACTTCTTCTACCTTTATCGCCATAATAAAACCTGACTGTAGTAAATCTATGATTTCTGGTTGGATACTAGTAACAAGGTGAAGGTTGATCCTACATCATCTCCCTCACCTGCTGTATGCTACTGTTTATATTGCTGATTTATTATTAGGGCATGTATAATTTTGCTCATACTTACTGGCTTCATTTCCATGAGATCATTCCATATTTAAGTACACCAGTTTGATGCCACTGTCAGCTAGCTGACGTAAACACACCAGTATGAAACTATTTTGAAGGCAAAGAGAGTCGCATCATATGCCTTGCTGTGTAGGAAAAAGACTACCCTTCTCCTTATTTCTCTAGTAATACCAAACTGCTATTCCTTCAGAGCAATAGCTGGTTTCTACAATCAGCTGTAAACAATTACTAGGCTGCCTGCCTTGATGATTTATAGCCTAATTATAAAAGGGTGTACTTTCTTCTAGGCTGCTTGCTAAGCCCAGAGGAAGACCCTGAGTTAATGCTTATGATGTTATTTAGTCACCTGCTGTGAACTAGTACTAGGAACTAGTCAGATTTTTCTGAGGAATTTGATTTACAATGTGAAATTAATAAAATCAACACTCTTCCTTTTTTTCCCCTCTCTGTGTGGGAATAGACCAATATGAAGGAATGATTTTGCGGTAAAATGTGATAATTTATAGGATGAAATTTCTGGTCCAAACCAGAGATGATAGTAACATAAGGACAATAGAACAGAGCATGGACCAGTGGAGATAGCACCCATGAGGAAAATATGAGCATTTGAACAGAGTTCATGTTTTGAATCTGCTGCTAATTTAAATCCAGTGTGAATTCCTTTGTAACCTGCTATTTTGGCAGATATTTATTTTCTTCATTAAACACTGTGAAAGATCTCGGTTTTATCACATTGCAGAATGCATCAATTTTTTAATTAAAATTTTAACTAGTTCTTCAAGGTAGGAAAATTTCTTCATACAGAGATGTAATAAGAAAAATCAGGTGATGGTTTCTTAGATTTTATTTTGGCTTAGTACTCGGTATCTTTTAAGGTTTAAAAAATTCAATGGTGAGAAAATTGTGGCATGTTAATAGTTATTCTAAAGCTTCTTTTTAAGCTACATGTATCAAGCACCCTGGAGTTTTTGTTTGTTTGCGATAGTTGTTTTGTGTGATCATCTGTTATTAATTACAGTATTGTTGGTCAACTGGCTGTTCCAGTGATTAGTAGTATTGTTATAAAAGCATGTACACTCCCTTAGTACGTGGGTGGTGGTGGCAGTTGTGCTGATATCGTTCATGTCTTTTTTTGTGGGACAGAGCTTTAAGCCTTGTTTGGTTGGTTACTTTCCTTTTCGGAATGTCTGAGACTTTATACTAACTAAGGAATGGATCTTCTGAAGTTATATGGATTTTCATCTCTTGTAATAAATGCCCAGTGCTCAGGAAAATAAGATACATATGCTGGCTAGAGATACCAGAAAAAGGTTATGTAGCATCTTATTAATTGTCAGTTTGTCAATTAATAAGAGTAATTATTTTATTATACTTAATAATTATTACAATTAATTATTGCCAGTTTGTGTGATTACCTTCTAAATGTAAAATAAAACAATAAGAAATTGATTTTAAATTAGACAATGGTTTGTAAGAGAAAACTCAAGTGAGTCAGTTTGATGTAGGATGGTAAATAAAGGTTACGTGAACCTCATTTCAGAAGGAATTCAGCTGTCAATGTGATATTTTTGTGCTACTTATGTCATATTTGTGTGCTGTGTTTTCATATGCTTCTGCTTTAAAGCTTAGCATTAGAAACTTGTGCCTTTTTTTCCTGTTTTTTTTTTTCCTTAATGACACTAATATTTAAATGGTTGGTGACTTCTTATACTGGACAGTGTAACACAAAAGCGGAACCACTGAGCTACTAATGAGTGCTGCCATGGCGATAGACATATAGCTATTAACCATGAAACTACGTCTGTAATTAATAAGCGTGAGGGCAAGAAGACATTTTTGGGAAAGCTTTATGTTCTGCAGACTAAGAGGGCTGGTAGGAGCTTTGGAGAAGCATAGATTATTGGACAGGGAGCCTTTAATATTGTTGCAGAGACAGTGGAAAGACAACTTCATAAAAAAATTCCTCTTACCCTGCTGGTTTACAAGCAACCTTTGAAGGCAAACTGGCTCTTACTGCATTTATTTAGTTAAAATACTGCTTTGGACAGCCATGTCAATGCATCTGTATCTAACCTGAAAACAAACTGTAACACAGGACATTTAGTCTGAACACCAGGAAAAACTGCTTTACTATGAGGGTGACAGAGCATTGGAACAGGCTGCCCAGAGAAGTTGTGGAGCCTCCTTTTGTGGAGATATTCAAAACCCACCTGGATGCAATCCTGTGCAACTTGCTCTAGGTGCACCTGCTTAGCAGAAGGATTGGACTAGGTGATCTCTAGAGGTCCTTCCAACCCCTTCCGTTCTGTGATTCAGTGATTCTGAAATCCATAGTGATCCTAATGTTTACAGCAAACACCTTTGATACGTTCCTCCTAAAGCTGCCAAAGTATTTCAGGAATGCTCATTCATTTTTAAACGTGATACATTATCCTCTAATAGAATAATACAGTGATGTAAACTGGCATAATGTTAATTGGATTTTGGCCAAGAAATTCTGTATTGGGAATTGAATTTCCATTCAATTGTTGTGATGGAACTGGGTGAAACTTGCTTAAAAATACTGTAACTTTTCATTCAGGATAAATACAGAAGGTAGATAAACACCTTCATTAAGTATCAGTAAAAGAAATAATCATCCTTGTCCAAAACTCAGTCCAGATGCAGAACTAGAGATAGAAGTTCAGTTGCATACAATGTGTGTCTTTCTATAGTTACCTTTGTAAGTTTAGGGGCAGTGAGTTGACTGGGGGGCAGATTTTGTGTACCTAAAATATTGTAGAAGAAGTCAGAGTAGAAATTCCTAAGGATCTAGCAAAAGGAAGATACCTGAAGGTTTTTTCCTATCATGCAGAGATGTCCTGTAGAACTTGACTGTCCAAAGTAGAAGACCATGGAAAGCAGTCCTTCCTGTGAATCACAGGAGATGTCAGGATGACTGTAAATTATTGTATAGACACTGATGGATGAAGGGTTTGCTAAACTATTTTATTGGGATCTTTGCACAGGGAAACACTCATCCAAGAAATCAAATCTGTTGAACAGGATGGCCAGTCGCTGTCTGTAAGGTGATGGGAGTCTCTGTTGTGAGACTTCTTGCAATGGCATTTCCAGCTGGACAGAGTGAGTGTAGTGGGTCTGGCTGAGCTGCTTTTCTCCATCCAGCCCTCATGCTGCAGCACTGGGAGCTGGAGGGTGTTGATAACACACCCGTGTTACGACTGCCAGTGCTCACACGGCACCAGAGGCTGGGGGTGCAAGATGGGGGAGGGGATACAACTGACCTGAGCTGACCAGTGGGATATTCCATACCATATGACGTCAGCTCAACTATAAAGGGAGAGGGCAGGAGGAGGATGTGGGGGCATTCTGCTTTGTCCTCCAAGTGGCTGCTATGTGTTTCTGGAGCCCTGCTTCCTAGACTGGCGTGATATCACCTGCGGACAGGAAGTAGAGAATAACATCTATCATAACCCACAACTCTTTTCATCTTATTCTCTCCCTGCGTGTCATGCTGATGGGGGTTGGGGGGAATGATAAAAGGGCTTGGTGGGCACCTGGTGCTGTGCCAGCATCAACCCACCACAGTGAGATTCCCTGAACCACAGTTCTGCTCAGCTCACAGGATCTTTCTGGGCTGTGGTCCTACATGACCACTCCATTACAGGCTTGAGCCAGCACAATAGATTACACTAAAGTACTTACAAATCCTGTCTTGACTATGTACAGAAGACTTCCCTATGTGACCATATCTGCACCTACAGGAATGGTTTCTATTGACTGCATACATATATTTGTTTACACTTTGGTTAATTCTACAGAGCAAGAGCTTCCTGGAGGAGTCCCTGGCCTGGCCATATTCTCCATCCTAGGTGCTAACACATTGAAGCACATAAGTAGTGCCTGTCAGGTGGTTCAGGCACAGCAGGAACTATCTGATGAAATCTCTGGGACTGCCCAAAATTCCTACCTGGACACCTACTGCAGGAATTAGGCAAAGGCTTTGGTATGCAGCTGGCTGAGAGCTCAGGCAATCACCTTGTCTCAGTTCAGTCCCTTGCACCACCTCCATGGAGACAAGCTGGGGGCTCTGGGACCACCCAGAAAACTAATGGCCAAGTGTGCTGGGTGGACACCCAGGCACAACCCTGATACCAGCTACACCACAGCTGTAATTACAGGACAAACTTGGAAATTTTATCCTTATCTCATAAATTAAATTCAATAGTTCTTGCCACAGAGAGAAAAACAAAAAACAAAATAACAAACCTTATTTGATAGGGCTGATGATCTACTTCTGCATATGTAAAAGATAGACCATATATATTGTCTGGCTTCAAAACAAAGGATGATGTTACTTGCCTTTTGGCAACTGTCTGGCCATTTGAAAAATGTTTCCTGTGCTGAATGTGCACAGGACAATATCATTCTTCACTGACGTGCACCGAAGAGAAGAAATACTCTACCAAGTAAAGTGGTTTGCACTTACACTCCTGATTCTTGTTCACACTAAGGTTCTTCTGTGTGAGTCTGAAAGTATACTGAGCACTTGGAGCAAGTGCTCATTTTGCTGAAGATCTCCTTAGGTGAAGATGAAGAGCTGTGAGTTTAAAGAAGACTTGGTCACTAAAAGAAACCCAAGGTAACTCAGTGTCATCAGAATTCTTGTTTTCCCTTGCTCATAGATCAGGACCTGTTCCTGTTCTGGGAATGAGAAGACAGCTCCCCAGTGTCCTCACTTATGTGTGCTGTGTTGAAAGCAGGAAAATTAAATGGAACAGCTGGTACATTAAATTCATGCCTTCTAAATCACTTCACTGTGGTGATAACAGCACTATCAATATCCTCTTTCACTTGTCTGCTACATAGTCTTTTTTGTTTGAGTAGTCACAGGTCCCTTTATGTCGCAAGACTTCTCCAGCTGAAAGCACCACTGTCCGTGTATTTTGAGTGAAAAGGGACATTTCTATTTTTATTTTAAGATTATGCTTCCGCTGTTGACATGGAATATGTGTGGTAATGGAAGTGTTAAAGGGGATGTTTGCATCTCTGAAGTGATTCTGGTTAGAGGAAGGAACTGTTATCACATACTGAAGGTTTGTGCCTTACCCTTAGTTCAGGTCATGCAGAACTTGGATAGCATTTTGGGTACAGTGTTTGAGGGGTTTTTTTAGCTTTGGGCCATTTATATCCATCTAGACTATTTTTGCAAAAAGTATTTTCCTAAACCATAGCTTCGACCTCTCTTTCTGTCCTGTCTGCTGCTACTTCTCTGTCACATCAAATGCACTTTTGTCTTTGTTCTCAGAGTTTTTTCTTGGCCTAATCTCCTGCACTTATCTGTATTCCAGTACTGAGAAGGTGACTTCTGTCTCTGATCAGCCCAGTTTGACTCATGTTGTCATGCTGTCACTTCACAGGCACCGGTTTATCTATCTCCATCTAATCCCATGTCTCCTATTTAGCTCATTAGAAGCTCTCTAGGGAGAAGGTCTTGTTTTCTGTATTGGCAGCTAATGTAGTTATACCCTGGGATCCCACTGGGAATCCTAGACTCTTTGAAAATATAACTTAATAAAATACAAGTTAATAAAAAGAGTATCATACAGGGGGATGGGAAAGTGAGAGGAACTGAAGTAATATCCTGGGACTTCTACCTTAGGCAGAAGTAGTGCCTAGGAGGACATAATATGCAGACAAATAGCGCTGAGGATCTGCTGTATGAGGTGTGTACATTGTACTAGGGGTTGTTTCCAGCCTGCTCCCATGGGCTTGAAGCTCATTAACTGCTGCAGCACACTTTTTCATTTCATTTCATTTCATTTCATTTCATTTCATTTCATTTCATTTCATCTAAGGGGAATATAGCATGTGCTTTCTCAGACTGCTTTGTGATGTGAAACACGAGTGGTGTTTTTTGGGAGTATTGTGATGTTCACTTCAAAAATGTCTGCCTGAGCCAAATTAAGGTGCTATAGTAGGCACACCCTCATTGGCTGCGTATCTTCAGTACAATTTGCTTTTATGACACCAAATTAACAAAATGCATAAATATTCCTCCAAGGTATTTTTTTTTCTTATTGAGATCTGAATTATAAATTTACATTCATCAGCCTAGAGTGATTTGTCAGAAGAGACAAATGATTTCCCCCTATACATGTATTTGCACTGACAGGAGTAGCTTTATAGAACCCAGTGGATGGAGAATTATGGAAAAACTTAGAGCATAAAACTGGATCCGGAGGTTTAGCTTAAACTACAATAGAAGACACTAAAGTGTGCCAACCAAGACCACTTTGAATGTAGTGGATTTCAAAGATCTGCCCAGTCTTCTTGAATCACAAAATATTTTGGAGTAATCTGGCATTAAAATGTCTTATTCTTTTAAAATTTCACCATACTTCTCACCTAGATGAATTCTGCCACTTACATAACCATTGGTAAATGGTGATGAAACTGGAGAGAACAGAGGGGAAAAAAAAGATATATCAATGTAGGTGTCATCAAGAATTGTTACATATTTTGTATATCATTATTTAACTGGTGCTGTCATACAGATTTATGGCTATCCACACTGCCATTTATTTTTGACTATGACATGGTAAGTAAAGCAAAACGCGACACTTGCCTTAGTACAACCAGACTTGCAACTTCACATAACACAATGGAAGGATGAAATAAGGTATGCAAGTATTATTTTCCAATGCCTATAAGACTGTAGTGAGATGTAGATTTAGTTTGGTACCTGTATAGTTTTAAACTTGCTTTAAAGTGAAAACTTCTAAAATCCTTTGTTTTTCGGTATATTGCTCTCATTCATTTTGTTGTGTTGGGGTTTTTTTTGGTGTTTGGGGATTTTGTGTTTTTTTTTCAAAAGTGATTTTCTTTTTTTATGCTAATAACATCTGCAAAATAATATAAGCCTTAAATATCTGCTTTGTATGTTTCTTCTGCTAGTTAAAACATCAATTTCCATTTCTTACAAATACTAATTGCCCAGAAGGTTGTGAGGATACACATGTGCATGTGTGCGTGTATGTAATATCTTGCTTCCTCTTTTCAAAGCATTGTCCAAACACCAACTAATTGATTTGACATGCTAAAAGAGAAACTCAGTGCAACCAAGTCATTTTGGTATGAAAGACATTTCCAGTCATCTCCGTTCAATAATTGCAACCACAACTTCAAAGATGATACAGATGCAGATTGAAATGTGTGATCTTGTCCTATCTGGATTTGATTTCTTTCCCCTTTTGCTCTTTTGCTCTGAAACACTCATCCTCCCCTTCCTGCTGGGATCAGTGATGGCTGGGACTGCCATGTACAATGAAGCTATACATGTCCAGACTGACTGAATTTTACTCCAGGGATATAACTTCAATTCCCTTTTCCTCTCCTTCAATGGGACTGGTCCTAATTTTATGCGTATTCTGTGAATTATATGCAAAATGCAGGTCTGAATAATATCTCCTAGGAGGATGGGGAATCATGCTCCTTATCTTCTAATAGGCCCATTCTGAGATCACCTTTCTCCTATCTCTTTCCAAATTCTATTCTTCCATATGGGAGTATAATAAATTGCTGTTGAATAGTGAATATCCCCACAACTCTTGCAGAGGATAAATCACACCATGTATCTTCAAATTCCTAAGCATATTCCACTAGTGAAAGATAGTGAGCATCAAATCTGTACAGATGGAAGTCTTTGAATACATTAACTAGTCCAAACATTTTGCTGACTATGTGAAGTCCACCAGAAACTTTGAAATTACTGCTGATTTTACATGAAAGACTCTCAGATGCTACTGAAAAAACAGAAGACCCTTGTGACCCTGTCTCCTCATAGCTGTGCATATTAGTATGTATCATGCTAGAAAGTTTCATCAATATTGTTATCTGTGCTTGTGGAGCACAATGTCACGGTAGTTAATCACCATCCACACAGAAGATGATGACTCTGGAGCAGCTGTAAGCATTGTTTTGTTTGCTTGCCTCACACATTTTTTATCCATGAGACTGACTCAGGAACCGGCAGCAAACTGCTCTGAGTATGACCATGCATGGCAATATGTGACACCACAGCTCTACCACAGTGCATCACACTAACAAGGCTATGAGATAAGAGTGGAAAAGTCATGAAGTCCATGATACTGTCCTTTTTCCACAGATGTATTTTATTTTTTTAATTCCCCAATATTTCAATCAGAGTAAAGTTCTCAGTAGGAAAAAAAACATTGAAGAACTATCAATTCAGTCCTAATTCCAAGGCATGGGTTTACTGTGCCATGATCTCTGATGGTCAGAGTCACCTTGGGCTCTCCTGGAGTGCTTGGGGCTATCACAAGCACCACTACACTATCTCAAGTCTCACTGCACGAGCTCTGCAAATCTTTGGTGTGTGAGTGTGGCAACAAGAAGAGGCAGATGTGATTCTGTGATCCAGGAATTATTAGAAGACAGATGTAATCTGAATACTGCCATGTAAACTTTATTTTATTTCATGTTTTGTTCTTTTTTGTTGTTTTTATTGTTGTACTTTGAAAATAAAGAGAGACCTTGGATTTTGGCCTGTATAATAGCACTAGAGGACTAAAGGAATGAGGTCATTACCTCTGTCTGCTCAGATAGGTATGAAGTGGCAACAGGGGGAAACAAATGCCCTTGATACAACAGGCATAGGAACTATATTAGAGGGTGGAAGGGCTGTGAGTTCATAACCACCACCTTACCCACTCACAGATACACTAATGATGGTCGTGGCATTCAGAATCTCGGCAAACTACCTCAAATGGCCTGTTCAAAACTAGCTTCACACTGCAGAGAGAGCCTTGTCAGGCAACCTGATGAAAACAGGACAACATTGACTTCAGTGGGCTTGCACAAACACAAAAGCATTGAGCCCTCTGTAGCAATTTCCTTTCCTTTCTCTTCCTTTTTCTGTTTCAAATTGAGTTATTCTACATGTAAATTTGTTTAAAGATATGAGAAAGTTCCTTATCCAGGCCCTGTGGCTGACTGACCAGTTACTGCTGTGAGACAAACTTTGTTTTGAAAAGAAATTGGGTGCATGTATGAATATATAACGTATATTGAAAATATAATATGCTGCAATATATAGTGTATAGTATCACTATTGCATGTGACAGGCTATTTCACAGTAAACATATTTCATAACTGCAAAAGGCATTTGGAGTACATTTAGCAATGAAATTAATTTCTGGTATTTTCATGTCTTCCAAAACTATTTTGAAACGAGAAGAGTTGGGGGAATTTTCTAAGAGTGAAATTTAAATTCCTTAAGCTGCAGTTGCTGTTCAATCCCCTCAGCAACAAGACCTTGCCAAGAGTCTTCTGTTGGTAATTTATTCTGGAGCTTCATTAAAAATGTTTTTCAAGTGATAGGTATCAAATATGAATCTTCGCCTTGTTTTGAACATCACTGATGAATGCCACCTTCTGTTTGATTTGCAATTCATTATTCTGGCATAAATACTGTCTATTCATTCTCCTTAAGGTAGGGGAAATCTCCTGATAAAAGAATCCTCAAAAGGTGGAAGGTATAACATAAAGATGCAGCAGAAGGGGAGAGAGACAGCAGACTTCTTGCTGCTTATGACAGAGGACTGGCATCTATGTCAGCCTGTGTCATAGCTAAAAGTACCAGTCAGTTGGGATAGATTTGTCAAACTCAAAACACAGTATGTGAAGTATTATATTTTCAAAAAGAGATTGCCCATAGGGGCTGATTTCTGTCAGTTGCTCTTCTGGGTTCATCCGTGGCTGTGGTACTGGTGGGCTGGATTTCTGGCCCTGTCTTCATCATGTGAGGGCTTAGGGCTTCCAAGGGTTCCTGGACCTCCTGCCAGAATGCAGCAATGAACTCAGAAGGATAAAACCTGAGCAAATGGAGACCAAAGTTTGTGTTGCTCTACTTGGTTTCACCATGGCTAGCTCTAAACAAACTGTACAGGATTTTGCAAAGTGATTAATGGCTCTTCCCTGCTAAACACAAAGAGAAATTAAGTGCCTGAAAAGAAGAAGAAGTTATTTATCTCAAAGAAAATATGTCTTTCCTTCCCCTTCACATGCAGTCTTTCAAATTAGTTTATATTTTAAAATCACTGCTAGCCATGTGTCTCCTTTATACAAAAGAAGACCCTGTTATCTGTCAAAATTTTATTTCACAGTCCTTTTCTTTGTTAAAAAAAAAAGAATAATTCTCTGTTAAGGAAAAAAAGAACTTCATTATTTTTGTTGTTAGGACAAATACGAAGAAATCAAAGCAGAGGAAACAAAAGATTTTAAAGGGGGGGGGGGGGGGGGGGGCTTTTCTTTTTCCAACATTGTTGGCAATTTAGAGTATAACTTTCTGAAGAATTTTTGTGCCAATTACCCCCTGGGTATG